>CAKNYM010047891.1:13661-31012 GCA_932195095.1 Andricus curvator
AAATTGAACATTGATTTTTAAATGTTTGAAATTGAAAAAATTGAATATACTGAAAATTCAACTTTTTAAATCGAAGAAAATTGATTTTTAAAAGTAAAAAATGGTACAATTGACGAAGATTGAAAATTCAACTTTTCTTCCATTTCTAAATTTCTTTAATTTCCAACTGTTGAATTTTCGATTCACTTTAATTTTCAACAGCTGAAAATAAAATCCTAAAAAAAAAGTTGGCAAAAAAGTAGAATTTGGGATTTAAAAAAAAATCCGAACTCTGATCATCTCCTTGTACAAAAGTACGAAATCAGTCTGGATGAGATAACATGTGGCTGGAGAATGCGAAGCACATATAAATAATATTTAATCCAAAGATGACGTACATGACTTTTCGGTTGACCCCAATCGCCACCGTTTCAAGGTCATCAATTGCACTCTATTATGCGAATTATACGCGACTGCCATAAAAAAAAACTGCTGAAGATGTCTGCATGACGTCGTGCCAAATGGGGACGGAACGTTCAAGTTACGTCAATTGCGAAGTGCCGAACAGAAATAAAAAGGAATCTGTGCCATTCGATAATAAACACGAACTTTTCATCAAATCCGAATTTAACGCAAACGCCATTCAATTCCCAAAGACATCTGAAAAGTATGATATTTCAATATTTTAAGGAAAAGTTGCAAAGTTGGTGCAATGTTGCTGCAAAGTTGATGCAATGTTACTGCAAGGTTGGTGCGATGTTAATGCAAGGATGGTGCAATGTTGCTGCAAGGTTGGTGCAAGTTTGGTGCAACGTTGCTGCAAGGTTGGTGCAAGGTTGGTGCAAGTTTGGTGCAACGTTGCTGCAAGTTTGGTGCAATGTTGCTGAAATGCTTCGTGCAATGTTGCTGCAAGGTTGGTGCAAGGTTGGTGCAAGTTTGGTGCAGTCTTGCTGCAAGTTTGGTGCAATGTTGCTGAAATGCTTCGTGCAATGTTGCTGCAAGGTTGGTGCAATGTTACTGCACGGATGGCGCAATATTGCTACACGGTCGTTGCAATATTTGAATTTCCTACCCCAATCAATATTGCTGAAACTTTAGTGCAATATTGCAATATATGAACGTCCTTTCCAAATCGATATTACTGAAATGTTGCTGCAATGTTAGTGTAATTTTGTAATATACGAATCTCCTCTTCTAATCAATATTGCTGCAACGTTGGTGCAATGTTGATATTTCAATAAATAGAAAATTTAATTTCAAATCAATATCAGCTGAATTCATCCCAAAAAGATGAATTTTTAACAAAATAGTCGATTCCTCAAGCAACACAGAATATTTTTCAACTAAAAATATTATTTTTCAAACAAGAAGAATAATTTTCTCCGGGGAAAAGGCGAATTTTCGAGAAAATAGGTAAATTTTAAACCAAAAAAGTACAAATTCGAGGCAGTTTAAAACATATTTAGGACTTTTTGAAGTTTGGAAGAAATTAAAAAATATTTGATAAATATTCGGAAATCTTTCATTTTGAAAATGTTTACAATCACTTCAAAACTTCTAAAATTCTTAATTATCCTTTTAAATTCTTCAAATTTTTCTTAAAATTATTGAAAATTTTTCAAAATTAAAAAAATTAATTTTGCAAAACTTTCTTTATTTTCTTGAACCCTATCAAAATTCTTTAAAAGTTTCGAAATCTTCCAAAATTAAAATCTTACAGATTTTTTCGACATTTTTAGAAATCTTTTTAAATTTGTTTCAAAAATTAATTTTTCAAAATAAAAAATCATTTATAATCTCCCAAATAATCTTTGAACAAAATTTTCATTTGTTGAAATGTTTCAGAATTCTTAAAAAGCTTATAAATTTTTTGTTCTAAATCTTTAAAAATCTACATCTCTTTTTTTTAATTTTTTGACATCCTTCCAAATTAAAATTTGTTCAAAATCTTTTAAAAACTTCTAAACCTTTTAAATTATTTTTCAGAGTGATTACAATTTTTCCTACATTTTTTGAAAAATTAATTTTCCAAACTAAAAGTCGTTTAAAATTTTCCCAGAAATCTTTTAAAAAAATATATATTATTCTCTTGAAAACTTTTTAAATTCTTAAAATTTCTTGAAATCTTCAAATTCTGCAAAATGATTAAAATTATCTTAAAATCTTCCAGATATTTTTTTGACATATTTTGAAATCATCAAAACTTAAAATTTATCTTCTACGAAAAAATTTAATTTTCCCATAAATCTTAATAGTATGTTGCCGCGCAACATTGCAGTAACATTTCCTCGATATTTCAGCAACATTGCACCAACTTTGCGGCAATATTAATTAGGAGAAGACATTCATATATTGCAAACTTGCATCAACGTTGCCGCAAATTGAGCGCCGAGGTAGCAACAATCTGGCACCAACGTTGCAGCAACCTTGCACCAACGTTGCAGCAATCTTGCACCAAAGTTGCAGTAACCTTGCACCAACGTTGCAGCAACCTGGCACCAGCGTTGCAGCAACCTTGCGCAAACTTTGCAGAAAACTTGCACCAACGTTGCAGCATTGCTGTTGGGAAATTAAATTTAAACCAGTATTCTACACATAATTTCCGAGATTCGAAAGTAATTGCATTTCTGAAATCTGGCAATAAACATACTGTATTATAATTTTAGTTTGTAAGTCACAAATGTATTTATTTTAGCTAATAAGATAGTCAAAATTATTCTAATCGCACAGCTTAATTTATGAAAAATAAAATATTTAGTTAGGTCTTAGTAAATTTTCAGTGATGAAAATCGAAAATAGTTTCTAATTAAATATTTAAGAGATTTAAGAGAGTGAATGAAAGGAATAGAATTTAAGTTGTTTTTTGATAAAGTTTATAAATAGTTCATAAACAATTGATTGGAAAGTATGTATTGTATATTCTCCTGTTTGCTCTTATGTCACATTTTAATTGGGAACATTTCCATAGTAAACTTTTTTTTATACAAATTTTTTGAATTTAAAATACATCTGATCTCAACTAGTCGCTCAAAGTGTGTGAGTGTGCAATGTGCATGAATGATGTAGCAGACACGAAATGTCAATTATAATTATGCAATGACTCGTTACAATTGAATGTTCTCCCATAGTGCCGCTCAGTCACTATTTATTTTTTATATTTTTATACAAAATGTCGTTACTGATAATAAACTTCCATTCTCTCATGCGTTCATTTCCAGCCTATCTTTATTTCATTATTTTTTCCTACTATAAAGTTAATAATGGTTCGCCCGCAAATTAATTTTCAACCATAAATTTTCTTTAAAAAAGACAAATTTTTTAGAAGGTTGAATTTTCAACCCGAAAAGTTGAATTTTTGATAAATGAGCTCAATTTTTAACTAACACAGATGAAGTTTCAACCAAGAAGATTAATTTTTTACAAAAAGCCGAATTTTAAACAAAATACAATAATTTGTGACCAAATAGTTGCATTTTCAAGCCAAAAAGACGAATTTTTTAAAAGCCATTTGAATTTTTAACCCGAAAACTCGAATTTTTGACAGAAAAAGTTGATTTTTAGACAATAGAGATGAATTTCAAAACCAGAAAGATTACTGTTCTACGATAAAAGAATAATTTTTAATCAATTTTTCAATTCTCAACTTTTTGCCAAAAAGTTGATGTTTGAACTTGAAAAGATGAATTTTTAACCGAGAAGATTAATTTTGTAGCAAAAAAGACAAATTTTGATTCACTCTTGCGTTCATTTCCAGCCTATCTTTATTTCATTATTTTTTTCTACTATAAATTTAATAATGGATCGCCCGCAAATTAATTTTCAACCAAATATTTTCTTTAAAAAAGACCCGAAAAGTTCAATTTTCGATCAGAACGTTCATTTTCAGCCCACAGAGATGAATTTTCAACCGGAAAGATTAATTTTCTACGAAAAGACGAATTTTTAATGAAATACATGAGTTTTGAACTAAATGGATGAATTCTCGAACAAAAAAGATGACTTCTTTAAAAATCTTTTTAAATTTTCTTGGAAAATTAATTTTACAAAATAAAACATCATTTATAATCTCCCAAATCATCTTTAAAAAAAACTTAAATTTGTTGAAATCATTCAGAATTCTTAAAGAGCTTATAAATTTCTTGTTCCAAATCTTTAAGAATCTACAATTTGTTTTTAATTTTTTGAAATCTTTGCAAATCACTTTTTTTTAATCTTTACAAAACTTTTTAAATTATTTTTCAGTGTGATTGAAATTTTTCCTACATTTTTTGCAATATCTTCCAAAATAAAAAAAATTGTCTTAAAATCTTGCAGATTTTTCTTTGACATTTTTAGAAATCTTTAGAAATCTTTTTAAATGTTTTGCAACCTCTTTAAATTTTCTCGATACAATCAATTTTGCAAAATGAAAAAGCGTTCATAATTTTCCAAGAATTCTTTAAGGAAATTTATTTCGTTAAAATCTTTTAGAATTATTAAAACGCTTCTTTTATTGTTTTAGATAATTTAAACTCTACATTTTGTTTGAAATGTTTAGAAATTTTTCTCTCGTGCGTTCATTTCCAGCCTAACTTTATTTCATTATTTTTTCCTACTATAAATTTAATAATGGGTCGCCCGCAAATTACTTTTCAACCAAAAATTTTCTTCAAAATAGACGAATCTGTTGGAAGATAGTTCAATTTTCAACCCGAAAAGTTGAATTTTTGATGGAAAAAGTTCATTTTCAGCCCACAGAGATGACTTTTCTACTGGAAAGATTAATTTTCTACCAAAAGACGAATTTTTAATGAAATATATGAGTTTTTAACTGAATAGTTGAATTTTCAAGGCAAAAAGATGACTTACCAACCATAAAAGGTGAATTTTCAATCCAAAAGGACGAATTTTCAACAAAACAGTTCAATCGACCAAAGAAGATGACTTTAACAAAATAGTTTAATTCTCAACAAGTTAATGAAACTTTCAACAAAATAGTTTCATTTTTTACCAAAAAGCTCAATTTTTAACTAACAAAGATAAAGTTTCAACCAAGAAGATTAATTTTTCACGAAAAGACGAATTTTCAACAAAATACATGAATTTTTAACCAAATAGTTGAATTTTCAAGCCAATAAATCAATTTTTAATCAAAAATGCAATATTTAAATTTTTATCACAAAAAGTTAATTTGCAACAGAAAAAAAACAATTTTCGACCAAAAAGATGAATTTCCATGCAAAAAGATCAATTTTCAACCAATAGAAGATCAATTTTTAACAAAATACATTAATTTTGAACCACATAGTTGAAGTTTCAACTAATAATGATAAATTTATGATCAAAAAGAGAATAGTACACTTTAAGTTAAAAAAATATAATTTTCATTGAAAAAAAAAATTTCAACCCAAATAATGAATTTGCAAGCAAGATAAATTTTCTACAAAAAGACAAATTTTCAACAAAATGCATGAATTTTTAACCAAATAGGTGTATTTTCAAGCCAAAAAGACGAATCTTTTAGAAGACAGTAGATTTTTCAACTCGGGAAATTTATTTTTCCACAAAAAAGTTGATTTTTGGGCAATAGAGATGAATTTTCAACCCACCAAGATGACTTTTCTGCGATAAAAGATTAATTTTCAATCTAAAGGGACGAATTTTCAATAAAACAGTTGAATTTTTGACTAAAGAAAATGATCAAAAAGCTCAATTTTCAACTAACAAAGATGAATTTCAACCAAGACGATTACTTTTCTACAAAAAGACGAATTTTGAACTTAAAAAGATGAATTTTCAACCGAGAAGATTAATTTTTTACCAAAAAAGACGAATTTCCATTCTCTCATGCATTAATTTCCAGCCTATCTGTATTTCATTATTTTTTGCCACTATAAATTTAATAATAATAATAATAACGGCGATACCACGCTGAAAGCACCAGTTCTCGTAAGATCACTGAAGTTAAGCATTGTTGGGCGCGGTTAGTACTTGGATGGGTGACCGTTCAGGAATTCTGCGTGCTGTTGGCCCGTCGTGGGTGTGGTGGGCCCACATTGGTAGTAAATATCCACCTAGAAACACTACCCGAATCGGGTAGTGAGGCAATGAACTTTCGAGTTCGAACTGCTAATCGATGTATGTATGTATAAATTTAATAATGGGTCGCCCGCAAATTGATTTTCAACCAAAAATTTTCTCTAAATAAAACGAATTTTGTGGAAGATAAATGAATTTTCAACCCGAAAAGTTGAATTTTTGATGAAAAAAAAGTTCATTTTTAGCCCACAGAGATGAATTTTCAACCGGAAAGATTTTTTACAAAAAGATGAATTTTTAATGAAATACATGAGTTTTTATCTGAATAGTTGAATTCTCAAGCCAAAAAGACGAATTTTTTAGAAGACATTTTCAACCAAAAAAGTTCAATTTTCAACCCGAAAATTTAATTTTTCGACGAAAAAGTTGATTTTCAGGCAAGTGAGATGAATTTTCAACCAAGAAAGATGACCTTCCAACCATGAAAGATGAATTTTCAATCCAAAAGGACGAATTTTCAACAAAACAGTTAAACTTTGGACTAAAGAAAATTACTTGATCAAAATAGTTGAATTTTCAACAAAATAATGTAACTTCAATTTTTGTCAAAAATATTTGATTTTTAGACAATAAAGATGAATTTCCAACCCAGAAATATTACTTTTCTACAATGAAAGATTAATTTTCAATCAATTTTTCAATTTTCACCTTTTTACCAAAAAGATGAAGTTTGAACTTAAAAAGATGAATTTTCAACCGAGAAGATTATTTTGGACGAAAAAAGACGAATTTCCATTCTCTCATGCCTTTTTTTGCAGCCTATTTTTATTTCATTATTTTTTCCTACTATAAATTTAATAATGGGTCGCCCGCAAATTAATTTTCAACCAAATATTTTCTTTAAAACAGACGAATTTTGTGGAAGATAGTTGAATCTTCACCCCGAAAAGTTCAATTTTCGATCAAAAAGTTCATTTTCAGTCCACAGAGATGAATTTTCCACGGGAAAGATTAATTTTCTACAAAAAGACGAATTTTTAATGAAATACATGAGTTTTTAACTAAATAATTAAATTTTCAAGCCAAAAAGACGAATTTTTTAAAAGACAGTTGCATTTTCAACCAAAGAAGTTTAATTTTTAACCCGAAAATTTAATTTTCCGACAAAGAAGTTGATTTTCAGGCAAGTGAGATGAATTTTCAACCAAGAAAGATGACCTTCCAACCATAAAAGATGAATTTTCCATCAAAAAGGACGAATTTTCAACAAAACAGTTGAATTTTTGACAAAAAAAAGGGCTTTATCAAAATAGTCGAATTTTCAATAAAATAATGAAACTTTCAACAAAGTAGTTTCATTTTTTACCAGAAAGCTCAATTTTTAACTAACGAAGATGAAGTTTCAACCAAGAAGATTGATTTTTTAACCCAAAAAATTGAATTTTTGTCAAAAAGAGTTGATTTTTAGACAATGAAGATGAATTTAAAAAAGGATGAAGTTTAAACTTAAAAAGATGAATTTTCAACCGAGAAGATTAATTTTGTACCAAAAAAGACGAAATTCCATTTTCTCATGCATTAATTTCCAGCCTATCTTTATTTCATTAATTAAGTTTCAACCAAATATTTTCTTTGAAAAAGACGAATTTTGTGGAAGATAGTTGAATTTTCAACCCGAAAAGTTCAATTTTCGATCAAAAAGTTCATTTTCAGTCCACAGAGATGAATTTTCAACCGGAAAGATTAATTTTCTACAAAAAGACGAATTTTTAATGAAATACATGAGTTTTTAACTAAATAATTAAATTTCCAAGCCAAAAAGACGAATTTTTTAAAAGACAGTTGCATTTTCAACCAAAGAAGTTTAATTTTTAACCCGAAAATTTAATTTTTCGACAAAAAAGTTGATTTTCAGGCAAGTGAGATGAATTTTCAACCAAGAAAGATGACCTTCCTACCATAAAAGATGAATTTTCAATCCAAAAGGACGAATTTTCAACAAAACAGTTGAATTTTTGACAAAAAAAAGGGCTTTATCAAAATAGTTGAATTTTCAATAAAATAATGAAACTTTTAACAAAGTAGTTTCATTTTTCACCAAAAAGCTCAATTTTTAACTAACGAAGATGAAGTTTCAACCAAGAAGATTGATTTTTTAACCAAAAAAATTGAATTTTTGTCAAAAAGAGTTGATTTTTAGACAATGAAGATGAATTTCCAAAACGATGAAGTTTAAACTTAAAAAGATGAATTTTCAACCGAGAAGATTAATTTTGTACCAAAAAAGACGGAATTCTATTCTCTCATGCATTAATTTCCAGCCTATCTTTATTTCGTTATTTTTTCCTACTATAAATTTAATAATGAGTCGCCCGCAAATTAAGTTTCAATCAAATATTTTCTTTGAAAAAGACGAATTTTGTGGAAGATAGTTGAATTTTCAACCCGAAAAGTTCAATTTTCGATCAAAAAGTTCATTTTCAGCCCACAGAGATGAATTTTCAACCGGAAAGATTAATTTTCTACAAAAAGACGAATTTTTAATGAAATACATGAGTTGTTAACTAAATAATTGAATTTTAAGCCAAAAAGACGAATTTTTTAAAAGACAGTTGTATTTTCAACCAAAAAAGTTTGATTTTCAACCCGAAAATTTAATTTTTCGACAAAAAAGTTGATTTTCAGGCAAGTGAGATGATTCAACCACATAGTTGAATTTTCAACTAAAAAATATTTAATTTTTAAAAAATATCTAAATTTTCAGCCAAACAAACGAATTTTTAACCAAAAAGCCGGAGTTTCAACCAAAATAAAATTTATTTGTAACAAAAAAAAAACGAAAGTTTAACGAAATCGTTCAATTTTAAACGAAAAATGGTATATAGTTAGAAAATTAATTTAAAAAAAGAATTTTCGACAAAAACGGTAACATTTCAGTTAAAATAATAATTTAGAACCGAAAAAAGAAGTTCCAATGAGATAGTTTAATTTTTTATGAACAAAATGTATTTTCAACTGAAAAAGATGATTTTTCCAACAAAAATGGAATAGTAAAAATTCAGTTTAAAACAAATAATTTTCAATAAAAAAATAATGATTTTCCATAAAATCGGTACATTTTTTACCATTTTTAAGCAAGAAGAAAAATATTCTACAAAAAAGGCGAATTTTCAACAAAATACATGATGTTTCAATCATACAGTTGAATTAAAAATTAAAAAATTGCCACCAGAAAAAAACAAAGTTTCAACAAAATATTTAACTTTTCAGCTGAACAAATGAATTTTTAACCAAAAATATAAATTTTCAATCAAACAATTTTTTACCAAAAATTGTATAGTTGGAAAATTAATTTAAAAAAAAAAAGAATTTTCAAAACATTGTAAATTTTCAGTTAAAATAATAATTTTGAACCAAAAAAAGAAGTTTCAATAAAATAGTTAAATTTTTAATGGAAAAAAAAATTAATTTTCAACTGAAAAAGATAAATTTTCAAGAAAATGGAATAGTTCAATATTTGGTTTAAAAAAATAATTTACAACAAAATAGGTAAATTTTTTACCATTTTCAAACAAGAAGAATGATATTCTAAAAAAGGCGAATTTTCAACAAAATACATGATGTTTCAATCTTATAGTTGAATTTTGAACTGAAAAAGATCAGTTTTTAGCCAAAAATGGATTTGTTTAATTCTCATTAAAAAAAAAAAACATTTTGAAGAAAAAAAAAGTGTTTCATCAAAATAGTTGAATTTTCAATCAAAAAGATGAATTTTCAACAAAGAAGAATAATTTTCTACCATACATACAAATTTTCCACTAAAAAAAAAAACATTTTTTAACTGAAAAATATACATATAAAAATGTTAACTGTTAAAATCTAATTGTTAGTTTAAAAATTTTCTTTCGTAGCGTTTCGTGTTTGAATACTGAGATTTCTGTACATTTTTCTTTGTTATATTCAAATTAATTTTTAACCAACAAAATAACCAATTTTCATCAAAATTGTTAAGTTCTCAACTAAATAAATGAATTTTTAACCAAAATAACCAAAAGGATTAATTTACAACGAAAAGAGACAAATTTTCAAACCAAATGGTTGATTTTTCAAAAAAAGAAAAAGATTAATTTTTAGCCAAAAATCGAATTGTTAAATTTGCATTCAATTATTTATTAACGACAAAAAAACTAGTTGTCGCTAAAATAGTTGAATTATCGACAAAAAAAATCAATTTTAAGCAAAAAGAGAAATTTTCAAACAAGAAGAATAATTTTTTACCAAAAAGATGAATTTTCACCTACAAAAAAAGTACTCTTTTTAACTGAAAATTTTAGTATATTACTCAAGTTTTCAGTTTAAAAAATTAATTTTTAGCCAGCAAAAACAAACAAATTTTCAACCATATAAATGAATTTTTAAACAAGACAAATAATTTTCTACCAAAAAGCATAAATTTTGAACTGAAAAAGATAAATTTTTGAGTGAAAGAAAAACGAATTTTCAACAAAATAGTTGAATTTTCAACTAAAGAAATCATTTTTCAAAAAAAAAAAAAAAATGAATTTTTAACAAACAAAAAATAATAATAAAAGAACAACATTCTACCAAAAAAGACAAATTTTCAAGAAAATATATGAATATTCAACCACATAGTTGACATTACAAATAAAAAGATACATGTTTAGGTAAAAATGGAATAGGTAAATTTTCTGTATACAAATAATTTTAAACGGAAAAAAACGCAGTTTCAACAAAAAATATTTTTTTTCAACCAAACAAATGAATTTTTAATCAAAAAGATGAATTAATTTGCAATGAACAAAAACGAATGTTTAACAAAATAGGTAAATTTTTAACCAAAATTGGAATAGATTGATTTTCAGTTTAAAAAAATAATTTTGAACCAAAAAAAGGAGTTTCAATCAAATGGTGCAATTTTTAACCAAAGGAATGAATTTTCAACTTGAAATAACAAAATTTTCAAAAAAAATGCAAGTTTAATATTCGGTTAAAAAATTATGTTCAATAAAAAAAATTAATTTCCAACAAACTCGGTACATTTTCGGAATTTTTCAGTCGTCCCGAAAAATCATTTTTGCCCAAGTTGTAAAAAAAATTAAATTTCGTTCATTATTTGGTATTCTAAATAACAAAATTGGTACAAATTTGTTTAATCGATTTTATGATTCAGCTAAATAGTCTTTAAAAAATCAAAAATGTCTACATTCATTTATAATTAAAAAATAATTTTTTTTCAAGTCATTAAAATAATAAAGATGGATTTTCATACAAAAAGAATAATTTTTACGGAAAACGGGGAATTTTCAACCACATAACTCAATTTTCAAGTAAAAAGGAAACTATAGAAATGATTTTTCAACTAAAAAAATGAATTTTCAACAAAAAATGGGAAAGTTAAATTTTCACATAAAAAATTCAATTTTCAACAAAATAGTTCAATTTTCAACGAAGGAAATGAATTTTCAACTAAAAAGATAAATTTCTAACCAAAAATGAAACAGTTAAATTTTCTACTGTAAAAAAAATAAAATTTAAAAAAATTGAAATTTCAGCAAAAAATAGTCAATTTTTGAACAAAAGAAATGAATTCACAAAGAAAAGAAATAATATTCTACCAAAAAAGACGAATTTTCAGCCGCTTTACTATCTTTTTCAGTTAAAAATTGATCTTTTTTTGGTAGAAAATTATTCTCCTTATTTGAAAATTCATCTACTGTGGTTAAAAATTTATTTTTCTGGTAGAAATTTTTTTTTTTTCAAAAAATTTATATTTTTAGTTGAAAATTCATTTTTTTGTAGAAAATTTTTTTTCTTGCTTAAAAATTCATCTTCTTGTTGAAAATTCGTTTTGTTTTTGTTAATAATTTAACAATTTCGTAAAAATTAGTTTTTTTGTTGCAAATTATTAAATGAAATAAATATTTGATTTTTGCTTGAAAATTTATCTCGTTTAATTGAAAATGTATGTATTTATTTTTTTTAATTTCTCTTTTTTGGTGCAAAATTTATCCTCTTGTTTGAAAATTCATCTTTTTGGTAAAAATGAAATCTTTATTGTGAAAAATTAATTTTTATTGATAGAAATTTATCTGTTTTGAAAATTTAACTACTTGGTTGAAAGTTGAAAAACTTAGTTACAAATTCAATTTTTGGCTCAAAATTTATCTCTTTGATTGAAAATTTAACTATTTTGTTGAAAACTTGTCCTTTTTGGTTGAATTCAACTGATTTGGTTTAAAATGAAAATATATATTTTTTTTTTGCATTATCAAATATCACATTTTTTGTTGATAATTTTTTTGTTGAAATTTTGTCCTTTTTAGTTGAAAAAAATTGTACTTTGTTCGTCGAGATTTCATCTTTTTTGTATTGAAAATTCAACTACTTGGTTAAAAGTTGAACAATTTTGTTGAAAAATATTTTTTTTTTTCAAAATTCATCTCTTTGATTCAAAATTTAACTGTTTTGTTGAAAATTTGTCTTTTTTGTTTGAACTCGTTTTAGTTTAAAATGAGAATCTTTTTTAGGTTGAGTTTTCAAATATTACATTTTTTGTTGCAAATTTATCTTTTTTATTTAAAAATTCATCTCTTTGCTTGGAAATTATTTTTTGTTGTTGTTAAAAATTACTTTTTTTTTAACTGAAAATTTGACTATTCCATTTTTTGTTGAACGCGATTGGAAATATTGCATGACCCTCGGTGTACAGACATCTTGGATTTTTTAAACTCAACCTGTATTCGAGAATTCGGAACCAATCGGCTCGCCAACAGCACTGCGCATCCGTTGCATCGGTAGTCTCATTGACTGTAAATGGCGCGCTTTTTTGAAACTATCACATGTGCAAATCCATTTTTTATAACAAATCATCATTGTATAAATGACAACAATCAATTTTCAGATCAAAAAATAGTCTTTTAGAGTGCAGAATGGAATAATTATTCGAATGTACTCTTCACAAATAAATAATTGATTTCAAATTTAAAGGAAGGAATACCTTTTTTCACTAATATAAATATTAAATTATTCATAATATTTGTTGGAACTTATAATCATTATATCTTGTGAAAAATTGATTTGCATATTTAATCATTTCAAATAAGCGCGCGATCAATATCCAATGAGGCTGCTGGTGCGACGCATGCGCAGTGCGGTTCAGGAGCCTAATATTGGAACCACTGGATTTTTCTGTCCATTACGCTATTATATTGTCAAACACGTGCGTGAATGCGTTCGCGTTTTCCGTGAAAAAAGTAAAAAATATGATAAAATCAGACTTTTTATAGTAACATATATTCGTCACAGTGATTATTAAAGACCGTCAAAATGGTCGTAATAGGAAAGAAAAAGGTAAAACTCTTAATATACTCGTATTTATATATTTTAGAAAGACACTCAACTTTTGTGGTTATGTTTTACAATTCTGCTTGTCTCGCTTTTTTGCATAATAAATCGTGCTAAGTAAGATAATTAAAGTTCATTTTATTACAAAATGATATACTTAAATGCCCTTCATTGTGTTTTATTTCATGTATTAAGGCTGTTTGACTCCTGACTCAAGCTCTAACCTCAAAATTCAATCACCTCGTTTTCGTTTTTACGAAATAAATGTCAGAATATATTTTTTAGACACGAAGAATAAATAGAACATTAAATATAATACTCCAGTAATTCTATTTACGCAAAACTTATTCAGCAAAATAGTTTTTTCCTTTATATAGACAATCCTCTGTTTTAAAAAATACTTGATGTTTTTATTTAGGGATCGTTCATATACTATTTTTCTTTTGTTTATATCATTGTATCCTTTTTAACTTCACGGAAATTGTATTCTCACATTTCATCTGGAAGATTTTAAGTCAATTTTTTACAGGAATTTTAACATTTTTTAGGAATTATTTAAAAATATATTTCGAAGTTTTAGAAGTTTTGAAATGATTCAAAAATAGTGCAAAAATGAGAAAGTTTTCAACAAATTTTAAACAAAATGTAGATTTTTTAAGATTTTGAAATACAATTTTGAAGCTTTTTAAGAATATTGACAGGTTTTACGATAACATTTTTTCTAACGGCTCCGGGGAAAATTTAAATTAATTTTTTATTTTGAAAACTTAATTTTAAGGAAACATTTAAAGATTTTTGAAAATTTCGAATGATCAATAATAATTATATATATAATAATAATAAAAAATAATAAGCAACATAAATTTGTAATATATATGTATATTTGTATATTTGATGTATATTTATATTATATAATAAATTTGTACACATTTTCAAACAAAAGAAAAATAATAAGCAAAATTTTTTATTTTGCAAGATTACAAAATTTTATCAAAAATTCGAATAAGTTTAAGCAATGTTTGGAAGTTTCGAAAACGTACAAAAATAATATTCAAATTAAACAGATTTTTAAAAAATCCAAAAGATTCGCAAAATTGTCAGAAAGGAATCTGAAAGATTTGTAGGTAATTTTTTCGAAATTGTATGAAAAGTTTGAATTATTCTCAAATATAATTAGAAGTTTTTAAAAATTTTCAAAATAATTAAAAATTTGAAAATATTTTTGAACATTTCGAAATAAAATTCTGAAGTTTTTTAAATATTTTGAAAGGTTTCAAGATAATAAAAAACATTTCCTGAAGTGCATGGGAATATTTAAAGTGATTCTTTATTAAAAAAATGAAAAGATTTCAAGAAATTGTTAAGAAAATGTAGATTTTTTAAGATTTTGAAGTACAATTTTGAAGCTTTTTAAGAATTTTGAAAGCTTTTACGATAACATTTTTTTTAAAGACTCCGGGGAAAATTTAAATTGATTTTTTATTTTGAAAACTTAATTTTAAGGAAACATTTAAAAAGATTTTTGAAAATTTCGAATGATCAATAATGATTATATATACATATATACAATAAAATAAGAAACAAAATTTTATTTTGCAAGATTACAAAATTGTATAAAAAATTCAAGTAAGTTTAAGCAATATATGGAAGTTTTGAAAACGTACAAAAATAATATCCAAATTAAAAAGATTCTAAAAAAATCCAAAAGATTCTCAAAATTGTCAGAAAGGAAGCTCAAAGATTTAATTTTTTCAAAAATTTATGAAAAGTTTGAATTATTCTAAAAGATAATTAAAAATTTTCTAACAATTTTCAAAATAATTAAAAATTTGAAAATATTTTTGAAGATTTCGAAATAAAATTCTGAAGTTTTTTAAATATTTTGAAAGATTTCAAGATAATAAAAACAATTTCTTGAAGTGCATGGGAATATTTAAAGTGATTCTTGATTAAAAAATTAATTTTAAAAGAATATTTGAAAAGATTTAAAAAGATTTCGAATAATTTCCTGAAGTTTCGAAAAAAGAATGTAGAAGATTTCAAAGCAAAATTTTAGAAAAAATTGGATTAAGTTTAACCGATATTTAGAAGTTTTAAAAACATACAAAAATATGTAATATTAAACTTAAAAATATTTTTACAAATTCCAAAAGATTTCCAAAATTGTCAAAAAGGAATCCGGAAGATTTTTAGGCAATTTTTTCAAAATTTTAAGAAAAATTCGAATTCTTCTAGAAGATATCTAGGAGTTTTCAGCAATTTTCAAAAATAATTAAAAATTTGAAAATATTTTGGAAGATTTCGAAATAAAATTTTGAAGTTTTTTAAAGAATTTGAAATGTTTTAAGATAATAAAAAAATTATCGTAAGGTGCATGGAGTATTTAAACTAATTCTTAATTTTTAAAAACATTTATTTTAAGAGAATATTTAAAAAGTTTTAAAACATTTCGAATAATTTCTTGAAGTTTCGGAAACGAATGTAGAAGATTTTAAAGCAAAATTTTTAAAATTAAAAGATTTCAAAACATTCAAAAGATTTTCAAAATTGTCAAAAAGAAATCTGAAAGATTTTTCGGCAATTTTTGTAACATTTTATGAAAAATTCCAATTATTCTAAAAGATATTTCGAATTTTTTAACAATTTTCAAAAAAATTTGAAAATATTTTTGAAGATTTCGAAATAAAATTTTGAAGTTTTTTTTAAAAATATTTTGAAAGGTTTTAAGATAATAAAAAAATATTCCTAAGGTGCATGGGAATATTTAAAGTGATTTTTCATTTAAAAAAAATTAATTTTAAGAGAATGTTTAAAAAGATTTTTAAAAATTCCAAAAGATTTCCAAAATTTGCAAAAACGAATCCAGAAGATTTTAAGACAATTTTAGAAATGATTCGAGTCACTTTAAAATGTATTTAGGAATTTTAGTTTTTTTTTTTTTTTTTTTTGAAAGGATACAAATATTTTTAAATTTTGAAAGATTTTTGAAAATTATATTTATATAGCCTTAAAGCAAATAAACAAACAAACTTAAAAAATAGTTATTCGTATTTTTTGCTGAAAATTCGTCTTTTTGATTTGAAAATTCATTTCTCTTGGTAGAAATTTCATATCTTTTTATTAAAATTCCAACTGTTTGATTTAAAATTAAAAAGTTGTTTGGTTGAGAATTCACCTATTTTGTTGAAATTTTGTCTTCTGTAATGATTTCAACTCTTTTTGAATTAAAATTAACATCTTTCTTAGTTTTAATTCAACTATTATATTTTCCGTTGAGGTCTGATCTTTTTTGGTTGAAAATTTGACTATTTTCTTAAACTGCTTTGTTAAAAATTCACTTGTTTTTCTGAAAATTCATCATTTTAGTTCAAAAATTCATCTCTTTGGTTGAAAAATGTAGCTATTCTGTTGAAAATTCTTTTTTTTTTATTTAACTTTTTTGACTGAAAATTAAAATATTTTAGGGTTAAAATATCAACTATTACATTTTTCGATGAGAATTTATCTTTTTTATTGAAAATTAAACTTCCAGGTTAAAAGTTAAACTACTTTGTTAAAAGTGCACATATTTAGTTGAAAATTAATCATTTTAGTTCAAAATTGATCTCTTTGATTGAAAATGTAACTTTTTTGTTGAAATTTTATTAATTTTTTTGCAGAAAATTAATCTTCTTTTTGAAAATTCATCTTTGTGGTTGAGGATTCAATTATTTTGTTGATTTTTTAAAAATACATTAAACTATTTTTTATTGAATTAAACTGTTTTTTATTTTAAATTGAAATCTTTTTAGATTGAAATATCAACTACTACATTTTTTGGTTGAAAATTAACCTTGTAGGTTAAAAGTTAAACTACTTGGTTAAAAATTCACTTATTTAGTTGAAAATGTAACTATTTTGTTGAAAATTTATTGATTTTTTTAGCAGAAAATTAATCTTTTTTTACATTCTCATCATAATGAGAAAGTATTGGTTTTATGTGAAAAATG
>CAKNYM010047891.1:64640-79568 GCA_932195095.1 Andricus curvator
TTTAGTTGAAAATTCGTCTTTTTTGCTAGAAATTAATTTTCTAGGTTCAAAATTTATCTTCTTGGTTTAAAATTCAACGATTTAAGTTAAAAATTCATAATTTTAGTTGAAAATTCATCAGTTTAGTTGTAAATTAATTTCTTCAACTGAAAATTTAACTGTTCCATTCTTTGTTGAAAATTGATCTTTTCTAGTTCAAAATTCAACAATTTGGATGAAAATTTATCTTTTTTAATTGAAAATTCAATTACTTTGTTAAAAATTCACGTATTTTGTTAAAAAATCTATTTTCTTTTTGTAGAAAATTATCTTTTTCTTTGAAAGTTAATCTTCTTGTTTAAAAATTCTTCTTTCGGGTTGAAAATTCATCATTTAGGCTAGAAAAAAAATTATTTGGTTAAAAGTTTCATAATTTTAGTTGAAAATTCATCTCTTTGGTTGTACATTCATTTTTTGACTAAAACTTTAATTATTGCATTTTTGTCGAAAAAGTATCTTTTAGTTGAAAATTCGTCTTTTTTGTTAGAAATTAATCTTCATGGTTAAAAATGTATCTTTCTGGTTTAAAGTTCAACGATTCCAGTTTAAGATTCATAATTTTAGTTGAAAATTCATCAGTTTGTTTGAATTTAATTTCTTTAATTGAAAATGTAAATATTCCATTTTTAGTTGAAAATTGATCTTTTCTAGTTCAGAATTCAACAATTTGGATGAAAATTTGTCTTTTTTAATTGAAAATTCAATTATTTTGTTGAAAATTCCCGTATTTTGTTAAAAAAATCTATTTTCTTTTTGTAGAAAATTATCTTTTTCTTTGAAAGTTAATCTTCTTATTTAAAATTTTTCTTTTCGGTTGAACATTCATCATTTAGGTTGGAAATAAAATTATTTGGTTAAAAGTTTCATAATTTTAGTTGAAAATTCATCTCTTTGGTTGTACATTCATTTTTTGACTAAAAATTTAATTATTCTATTTTTCGTTGAAAAATTATCTTTTTTAGCTGAAAATTCATCTTTTTTGCTAGAAATTATTTTTCTAGGTTCAAAATTTATCTTCTTGGTTTAAAATGCAACGACTTAAGTTAAAAATTCATAATTTTAGTTGAAAAATTCATCAGTTTGGTTGGAAATTAATTTCTTAAACTGAAGATGTAACTATTCCATTTTTAGTTGAAAATTGATCTTTTCTACTTCAAAATTCAACTTGGATGAAAATTTTTCTTTTTTAATTGAAAATTCAATTATTTTGTTGAAAATTCACGTATTTTGTTAAAAAATCTATTTTCTTTTTGTAGAAAATTATCTTTTTCTCTTAAAATTAATCTTCTTGTTTAAAATTCTTCTTTTTGATTGAAAGTTTATCTTTTAGGTTGGAAATCAAATGATTTGGTTCAAAATTGAACTCTTTTGTTAAAAATAATTTTGTTCTTGTGGAAGATTCATCGTTTTAATTAAAATTTCATTTCATTGGTTAAAAAATAAGCTGTTTGATTGAAAACTTGTTTCTTCTTTTGATGTTTTTATTCTAGTTGAATATTCCATAATTTTAGTTAAAAATTCATCTCTGTGGTTGAACATTCATTTTTTTACTACAAATTTAATTATTCCATTTTTGTTGAAATATAATCTTTGAGTTAAAAATTCGTCTCTTTTGGTTAAAATTAATCTTTTTAGTTAAAAATTTATCTTTCTGGTTAAAATTTCAACGATTCAAGTTAAAAATTCATCAGTTTGGTTGAAAATTAATTTCTTTTACTGAAAATGTAACTATTCCATTTTTAGTTGAAAATTGACCTTTTCTACTTCAAAATTCAACTTGGATGAAAATTTGTCCTTTTTTAATTGAAAATTCAATTATTTCGTTGAAAATTCACGTATTTTGTTAAAAAATCTATTTTATTTTGTAGAAAATTATCTTTTTCTTTGAAAGTTAATCTTCTTGTTTAAAAATTCTTCTTTTCGGTTGAAAATTCATCATTTAGGTTGGAAATAAAATTATTTGTTTAAAAGTTAAACTCCTTTGTTAAAAATTAATTTAATTGGTTGAAGATTCATCGTTTTAATTAAAAATTCATTTCTTTGGTTAAAAAATGAGCTGTTTTATTGAAAAATTGTTTTTTCTTTGGATGTTTTTATTCCAGTTGAATATTTCATAATTTTACTTGAAAATTCATCTCTTTGGTTGAACATTCCTTTTTTTATTACTAAAAATTTAATTATTCCATTTTTGTTGAGAAATTATCTTTTTTAGTTGAAAATTCGTCATCTTTGGCAAAAAATTTTCACCTTGGTTAAAAATTTATCTTTATGGTTTAAAGTTCAACGATTCCAGTTGAAGATTCATAATTTTAGTTGAAAATTCATCAGTTTGGTTGAAAATTAATTTCTTTAACTGAAAATGTAACTATTCCATTTTTAGTTGAAAATTGATCTTTTCTAGTTCAAAATTCAACAATTTAAATGAAAATTTGTCTGTTTTAATTGAAAATTCAACTATTCCTTTGAAAATATACGTATTTTGCTAAAAAGCCCATTTTTTTTAGAAAATTATTTTTTGCTTTGAAAGTTAATCTTCTTGTTCAAAAATTCTTCTTTTCGGCTAAAAATTCAAGTATTCCAGTGAAATATTTATCATTTTAGTTGAAAATTCATCTTTTCGGTTGAAAATAAAATTATTTCTTTCAAAGTTAAATTGTTTTGTTAAAAATTAATTTTTTTTTGGTTGAAGATTCATCGTTTTAATTAAAAATTCATTTCTTTGGTTAACAAATCAGCTATTTGATTGAAAACTTGTTTTTTTGAAATGTTTTTATTCCTGTTGAATATTCCATAATTTCAGTTAAAAATTCATCTCTTTGGTTGAACATACACTTTTTGACTAAAAATGTAATTATTCAATTTTTGGTTGGAAAATTATCTTTTTTAGTTGAAAATTCTTTTTTTTTGGTAGAAATTAATCTTCTTAGTGGAAAATTAATTTTTTGTGTCAAAAATTCAATTATTCTAGTTAAAGGTTCATCATTTCAGTTAAAAATTTATCTTTCTGGTTTAAAATTCTAATATTCCAGTTAAATATGTACAACTTAATCTCAACATTCATCACTTTGTTTGAAAATGTAACTATTTTGTTGAAAATCCGTTTTTTGTTTGTTTGTTGAAACTTAGTTTTTTTGTTGAAAGTAATTTTTTTAACTGAAAATTTAACTTATTCCATTTGAAAATTCCATAGTTGTAGTTGCAAATTCATTTCTTTGGTTAAACATTAATTTTTTTAACTTAAAATTTAAATATTTAAGTTTTGGTTGACAGTTTATCTTTTTCAGTAAAAATTGATTTGTTTGCAAATTTTACTACTTCAGTTGAAGATTCATTAACTCTTATGTTTGGTTTCAAATTTATTTTTTCAACTAAAAATGTTACTATTCCATTTTTGGTTGAAAATAATAATTTTTTTTAGTTCAAAATTCTATTATTTGGTTGAAAATTTGTCTTCTTTAATTAAAAATTCAACTATTTCGTTAAAAATTTACGTATTTTGTTGAAAAATGTTATTTTTTGGTAGAAAATTATTCTTTTTATTTGAAAATTAATCTTGTTGTTTAAAAATCCATCTTTTTGGTTGAAAATTCTTGTTCCAGAAAAATATTCATCATTTTAGTTGCAAATTCATCTTTTTGGTTCAAAATTTAACTATTTTGTTGAAAATCCGTTTTTTTTTTGTTTTGTTGAAAATTGATTTTTTTTTACACTGAAAGTTTAACTATTCAATTTTGTGTAAAAATTGACATTTTTTAGTGGAAAATTTAAGTATTTGTTTCAAAATTCATTTATTTTGAAATGTTTTCTGCTATTTTTCTTAAATTTCAAGTATGTTATTGTAAATTCATGTATTTCGTTGATAACTCGTCCTTTTTAGTAGAAAACTAATCTTCTTGGATGAAAATTCATCTTTTTGCTTGAAAATTCAATAGTTTGTTGGAAATTTTTCCTCTTATTTGACTGAAAACTCTTTCTTGGTTCAAAATTCAACTCAGATTAAAAAGTCGTATTTTTTGCTTGAATTCAACTGTTTTTGATTAAAAATTAAAATGTTTTTTCATAGACATATTCACTGCTACATTTTTTTCAGAATTCATCTTTTTTGGAATGACAATTTGATTACCTTGTTGAAAGATAAACTGTTTTGTTAAAAATTAGTTTTTGTTGTTGTTAAAGATTCATAATTTTAATTGAAAATTAATCTCTTTGGTTGAAAAATGACCTATTTTGTGGAAAATTAGTTTTTTCTTTGGCTGAAAATTAATTTTTTTACTGAAAATTTAAATATTCCAGTTGAAACTTTAACTATTTTGTTGAAAATTTGTTTTTTTGGTTTGTTAAAAATTATTTTTTTTACTGAAAAGGTAGGTATTGCAGTTGAATATTCCATCATTTTAGTTAAAAATTAATCGCTTTGATTGAACATTGATTTTCTAACTAAAAACTTAACTACCCAATTTTTGGTTAAAAGTGATATTTTTTAGTTGAAAATTCGTATTTTTCGGTAGAAATTAATCTTCTTGGTTGAAAATTCAATTATTTTAGTTACAGATTCATAATTTTAGTTGAAAATTCATCTTTTTGGTTCAAAATTCAACTATTCTAGTTGAAACTTGGACTATTTTCTTGAAAATTGTTGTTTTTTTTGTTTGTTTAAAATTAATTTTTTTAACTCAAAATTTAACTGTTCCATTGTTTGGTTGAAAATTGATCTTTTTTAGTTAAAAATTCGACTAACTAGTTGAAAATTTGTCTTCTTCAGTTGAAAATTGATGCATTTTGTTGAAAAATCGTATTTTTTATAGAAAATTAATTGTTTGCTTGAAAATTCATCTATTCCACTTAAAAGATTCATCGTTTTAGTTTAAAATTCATCACTTTCGATGAAAATTTTTTTTTTTTTCCAAAATTAATTTTTTAACTATTCCATTTTTGGTTGAAAATTGATATCTTTTAGTTCAAATTTCAACTATTAGGTTGAAGATTTGTCTTCTTCAGTTGAGAATTCAACTATTTAGTTGTAAATTGATGCAGTTTGTTGAAAAATCGTCTTTTTTGGTAGACATTTTTTTTTGTGGAAAATTAATTTTTTTTGGTCTGAAAATCCATCTTTTTGGTTGAAAATTCAAGTATTGCAGTTAATTATTCATCATTCAATTTGAAAATTTATCTTTTTGGTTGAAAATTCATCATTTAATTTGGAAATTTACCTTTTTGGTTAAAAACAGCTTTTTGGTTTAAAATTCATCTATTCCACTTGAAGATTTATCGTTTTAATTGAAAATTCATCACTTTTGATGAATTTTTTTTTTTTTAGAAAATCAATGTTTTCAGCTATTCAATTTTGGGTTGGAAATTGATCTTTTTTAGTTGAAAATTCAACTAATTAATTGAAAATTTCTCTTCTTCAGTGGAAAGTTCAACTATTTAGTTGAAAATTAATGCATTTTGTTGAAAAATCGTCTTTTTTAGTAGAAAATTAATTTTTTTGTTTGAAAATTCATCTTTTTGGTTGAAATTTCAAGTATCCCAGTTAATTATTCAACATTCAAGTTCCAAATTTTATCTTTTTGAGGTAAAACAAAAATAATTGGATGAAAGTTAAACTCTGGAGTTAAAGATTCATCTTTTTGTTTTCAAATTTGTTGTTTTTTTTGTGTGGAAAATTAATTTTTTCAACTGAAAATTCAACTATTTTATTTTTGGTTGAAAATTGATCTTTTTAGTTCAAAATTCAACTATTCGGTTGAAAATTTGTCTGTTTTAGTTGAAAAATCAACTATTTCGTTAAAAAATCACGTATTTTGTTGAGAAATCGTCTTTTTTGGTAGAAAATTAATCTTCTTGTTTGAAAATTCATCTTCAAACTAAACTATTTTGTAGAATGTTCTTCTGTTTGTATCGAAACTCAACTATTCGGTTTAAAGTTGACATAATTGATTAAAAATTCATTTTATTGTTTGAAGATTTAACTATTTAGCTAAAAAATCTTTTTTAATTTAACTATTTTTTATTTAAATGAAATGCATCTGTTTGGTTGAAAATTATTATGTTTTTTTGAAAATTCAACTATTTGGTTCAAAATTCATCTTTCTTGGTGGAAAATGAACTTTTTTGTTGATAATTCGTCTTTTCGAGTTTAGAACTTAAATTTTGTCTAAAACATTCGACTCTGGAGCTGGGAAGCTACAATAATATTATTTAAACCAATTTATCCCCCCATTATTTCTCTATTTTCTTTAAAACATCATTCTATTTCCCCTGTTTTGAGAGTATTTAAGGCTCTGAAATCCGAGATGACTTTTACAATAATATGCATTACAGATTTTATATTGAAGTTCGTAAAGTTTTTAATTGTTTTAAAGTTTTATATAATAAAGTAATTCGTATTGCAGGCCTCACAGACCGGTCCCTATATCCCCTATTGTACCCTATATTCAGTTAAGGTCCCTAAAGTACCCTATTTTCAAGATTTTTGATTCACTTTTTTCTCAAATCATTTTTTATTGCCTTTTTTAAATGAAAAAATCACATTTATCACTGAATTGTTTTGAATTCTTCTGATATATTTCAGATTATTTTTAAAGATTCCGAGAAATTTGTAATAGATTTCAATGATTTGAAAGGGTTTTTGGAGATTTTAGGGTATTTTTAAAACTTCTAAGGCATTTTCAAGAGCTTTTAATTTGAAATATTTTAGGGAATTTTGAATGATTCCGAGGAATTTTTTATTAATTGGCATTTTCAAGAGCTTTAACAAATTTCAAGAGATTTCAAAGAATTTGAAATATCGTAGGGAATTTAAAAAGAATCCAAGGAATGATTAATTAATTTAATTAATTTGAAGGAATTTCGAAGCGTTTCAAATATTTTAAGATAAAGAATTTTCTAGAATTTCGGAATATATGAAACGATTTTACAGGATTTATAAGGTCGTAAGATATTTAAAAGGATTTCACGTTATTTTATAAGATTTCCGAGGATTTCAATGACTTTAAGGGATTTTCAAACTCTCAATGTATTTTAATACATTTTCGAGGATTTCAGGAAATATCATCATAGAATTTCACAGGGATTTGATAATATTTTAGTGGATAAAAAATTTGGTCACGAGAAGTGAGGTATTTTGTAGGATTCCAAAGGATTTGAAATATTTTATGAAATATTAAAAGATTCCAAGGAATTTTTAATTGATTTTAATAATTTTAAGAGATTTAATAACATTTTAGTGGATTTTAAAGAATTTATTCAAGAAAAGTGAGTTATTTCGTAGGGTTTCAAAGATTTGAAGACATTTGAAATTATGTTTTGGATTTCACCCTGAATTCTTATTAATTTGTCCTAAATTATGTTGAATTTTGTAATTCATTAGAATTCTTATAAATCCGAGGAATTTTTTATTAATTGGCATTTTCAAGAGCTGTAACGAATTTCAAGGGATTTCAAAAGATTTTAAAGGATTTAAAATATTTGAGGTTATTTTAAAAGATTTCAAGTAATTTTTAATTGTTCATAGTAGTTTACTGCGATTTCAAAGAATTTGAAATATTTTAGGGAATTTTAAAATAATCAAAGGAATTATTAATTAATTTAATTAATTTGAAGGAATTTCGAAGCGTTTGAAATATTTTAGGATAAAGAATTTTCTAGAATTTCGGAAGATATGAAATGATTTTACAGGATTTCCAAGGAACTTTTAATTGATTTTAATAATTTTAAGAGATTTCATAAAATTTTAGTGGATTTTAAAGAATTTATTCAAGAAAAGTGAGTTATTTCGTAGGGTTTCAAAGATTTGAAGAGATTTAAAATTATTTTTTTGGATTTCATCCTGAATTCTTATTAATTTACCTTGAAGTCTTTGAAATTCATTGGAATTTTTTAATTCGTTAGAATTCTTATAAATTTACTCAATTTTACATAATTCATTTGATTTTTTAAAAGTTTTTATATAATTGGTTCTGCAGATTAATTCATAAAATGACCAAAGGATTTGGAATATTTTAAGGGATTAGAAAGAAATTGTTAATTGATTTCAGTAATTTAATAGAATTTCAAAGGATTTTAAATATTTTAGGGTATTTTAAAAGATTACAAGGAATTTTCAAGAGATTTAAACAACTTCAAGGGATTTCCAAGGGTTTTCATAATTTCAAGGGATTTTAAGGGGATTTTAATATTTTAATGTATTTCAAAGAATTTATTCACAAGAAGTGAGGGATTTCGTAGGGTTTCAAAGATTTTAAGAGATTTTCCATAATTTTTTGCAATTCATTTGGAATTCGCCCTGAATTCTTATTCATTTATCCTGAATTGTTTTAAATCCTTTTGAATTCTTCTAGATGCACTCAATTTTACTCAGGTCAATGGATTTTTTTAAAGTTTTTATTTAATTCATCTTGAAGTCATTAAAACTCACCTTAAATTTTTAGGCATTTTATCAAATTCTTTTGAATTCTCTTTAATTTTTTTCTAAAATTCATTTCAAACTTACTCAATTCAATGAATTTTTTCATATTTTTATATTCTTTTCATATTTAAAAATTTTTGTCGATTTATTTCAATTTTTTTTTAATTCACCTTGAATTTTTACAAATTTTATCGAATTCTTCTCGTTTCCCTTAAATTCCGCTAAATTCACTCAAATTTTACAGAAATAAATGGATTTTTTCGATTTTTAAAACTTTTTTCAATTCATTTGAATTTTTTTGAATTCTTTTGTAGTCATTAGACATTTTTTAGTTAGAAATTAGTAGGGTTTCAAAGATTTGAAGAGATGTGAAATTATTTTCTGAAATTCACCCTGAATTCTTTTTAATTCTTTGGGATTCCCTTGAATTTTTTCACTTCACTGGAATTATTCTATATTTACTCAATTATACTTAATTCAATGGATTTTTTTTTTCAATTTTTAAAAGTTTTCATTTAATTGATCCTGAAGTCTTTTTTTAACCTCACCTTGAATTTTTAGGCATTTCATAAAATTCTTTTGAATTCCCTTGAATTTTTCTAAGCTCATTTCAAAGTTACTGAATTCATAAAAGGTTCTTCATATTTTAAAAATTGTTTTCAATTCATTTGATTTTTTTTTAATTCACCTTGAATTTTTATGAATTTCATCGAATTCTTCTCGTTTCCTTTAAATCTCTCCAAATTCACTCAAATTTTACAGAAATAAATGGATTTTTAAAACTTTTTCCAGTTCATTTGAATTTTTTTCAATTGTTTTTTAGTCATTAGTCATTTTTTTTTGTTAGAAATTAGTAGGGTTTCAAAGATTTGAAGAGATTTGAAATTCACCCTTAATGCTTTTAAATTCTTTGGGATTCCCTTGAATTTTTTGATTTCACTGGAATTATTCTATATTTACTCAATTACGAGCTCAATTATACTTAATTCAATGGATTTTTTTTTAATTTTAAAAAGTTTTTATTTAATTGATCCTGAAGTCTTTTAAGCTCGCCTTGAATTCTTAGGCATTTCATAAAAAAAATTTTAATTCCATTGTATTTTTCTAAACTCATTTCAAAGTTACTGAATTTATAAAAGTTTCTTCATATTTTAAAAATTGTTTTCAATTCATTAAATTTTTTTTTAACTCGCCTTAAATTTCTATGAATTTTATCGAATTCTTCTGGTTTATCTTAAATCCTCTTAATTCATTCCAATTTGACGGAAATCAATGGAATTTTTTTGACTTTTAAAATTGTTTTTAATTCATTCGAATTCGTTGGAATTTAACTTGAATTGTTTCGAAGTCTTATAAATTTATCCTGAATTTGTTACCCTTTGAGCGCGAAAAAAGTACCCTATGAGCGTGATGAAAAGTACCCTTTGGTCCCTATATTTTATTCCATAGGGACTGTGAAGCCTGGTATTGAATAATTATTATTAGAAAGGCAAAGTCAATCGGGAAATAGCCGAATTTTTTTCCAAGCTTGAGTGGGCACCCTGAATTAATTTTTGAACTAATTGTTTGTAGATATTACGTGCAACCGCAGTGGGTCTTTGACTGCGTAAATGCTCGAGAGGTGCTGCCAGTTGAAAAATATCTGATGGGTGCTGTACTTCCACCTCATCTCTCACCTTTCTCAGACAATCGAAAAGATCAAACGTACATTCCGCCCGAAGAGCGAGTCCTCATGGATCCTGAGTACCGACTCCACAATCGTAAGTCTGCATACACCATTTTTTGCCTTTTTTCTATTTTACACGTCGAATTCTAATAGCTATAATTTTCCAGTCGAGGAAGAGGAGGAAGATGACGAGGAAGCAGAAGGAGATGCGAGCAACGAGCAGGAAGAAACAGAAGCCAACGAAAGCACGAACGAAGCTGCTGAAAAGGAAGAAATTCAGATGGACGTGGAGGAGAAAAAGGAAGAAGATGAGCGAGAGCTCGAAAGGAAACTAAAGGTACGTCTAGTGTTCTCAAGTAGTTAAATCCTCATGGAAAAATATAATACATAGTTCGATACTTCAACAAAAAAGATTAAAATTTTTAATTAAAAACTAACAATTTTAGCTAAATTGCAATTTTTATCAGGGTTCATAATAATTCAATTGATAGCCCTTTTTATACATTTTACGTACGACCTAATTATTATTCTATTGTTGCTCCCTAATTTTCCCGGCTCTAAAGTGCCAAATTTACTGAAAAATTTGGAATTTTTACATTTTTCACATGTTTTGAAATAATACGATTAATGAATTAATTCATTTCGTTATTTAGGGCAAAAAATTTAACCAAAAGTAACCCTTTCATAAAATAAGTAACTTTTTAGTAACCTTGGATCAGAAAAGTAACTAAGTTACTAAAAAGTAACCCGTTCCGGGCCCTGTTTTTTAAATCCTGATTCAAAATGCTCATAAATTCTCATTAAATTCTCAAAGCACGTAAAGGTTGAGCATATTCTCGAGCGATTCCAGCGATTCCTAGGAACAAAATTCAAGGTCTTTTCCAGGATTTCCAGATCAAGAAATCAAGTTTTTCCAGGTCTCCTTTTTTTTACAACAAATAATCAAATAACCGTTTATTATACATGTAAAAGATGAAACATTTCATTTTTTTATCAGCCAACATTTTCTAAAGAATGCAGAATCACAAATAACCCAATTCAGGGTGTCTAGCGATCTTGAAAACCTTAAAAACCTGGAATTCTCCTTGAATTTTTCACGAGAACCTTGAATTAAAATTTTGTTTAAACAGGTTTTTTTATTGAAATGCGAAAAATAATTTAAATCTTTTAGTCTATTATGAAAGAAACATCTCGTTTGGAAGGAACGTTGCTACTGGAAAGTTGTTTATTTATCAAGATATAATTTATCTTTTACTCATTACGCAATAAATAAAGAGATTTCTAGGCATTTTTTGTAGACTTTACCAATTACTTTATAGATTGCAATGAACAGACTTTAATATTCAGGGTTGCGACTTGACCGGGAAACCGGGAAATGACCGGGAATTTACTTGTGATCGTAGCAAAATTCAAGTTTTCATTATTTCAATAATTTTGGTCAATTTAGAAAAGTTGAAGATTCATCATTTGAATTTAAAATTCTTCTCTGGTTGAATATGTAACTACTTTGTTAAAAATAAATTTATCTTTTTTTAGCGAAAATTCAACTATTTGGTTGAAAATTGATATTTTGCATTTAAAAATTAAACTATTTGTTTGAAAATTTATGTACTTTATGGAAAATTCGTCTTTTTTGTAGAAAGTTTATCTCTATGATTGAAAATTCATCTTTTTGGCATAAAATTCAACTATTCCAGTTGAAGATTCATCATTTCAGTTAAAAATTCATCAGTTTGATTGAAAATCAATTTCTTTAACTGAAAATTTAACTGTTCCATTTTTAGTGGAAAATTGATCTTTTCTAGTTAAAAATTCGGCAATTTGGATGAAAATTTGTCTTTTCTAATTGAAAATTCAACTATTTCGTTCAAAATTCATGTATTTTGTTAAAAAATCGATATTTTTTTGTAGAAAATTATCTTTTTATTTTAAACTTAACCTTCTTGTTTAAAAATTTTTCTTTTCGGTTAACAATGCAAGTATTCCAGTTAAATATTTATCATTTTAGTTGAAAATTCATCTTTTAGATTGGAAATAAAATTATTTGGTTGAAAGTTAAACTCTTTTGTTAAAAATTATAATTTTTTCTTTAAGGTTCAACGTTTTAATTAAAAATTCATTTCTTTGATTGAAAAATTAGCTTTTTGATTGAAAACTTTTTTTTTTCGGATGTTTTTCATTTTTTTGTCTTCTTTAAATAAAAAGTCAATTATTTCGTTAAAAATTCATGTATTTTCTTAAAAAATTGAATTTTTTCGTGGAAAATTAATCTTTTTATTTGAAAATTAATCTCCTTGTTTAAAAATTCATCATTTTAGTTGAAAATTCACCTTTCTGGATTAAAATTCAACTATTTCAGTTGAAGATTCATTGTTTTCGTTGAAAACTCTTATTTTTGGGTTAAAATTAATTTTTTTAACTAAAAATTTTACTATTCCATTTTCGATTGAAAATTATTATTTTTTTTAGTTTAAAATGCAACTTATTGGTTGAAAATTTGTCTTCTTTAAATTTAAATTCAACTATTTCGTTAAAAATTCGTGTATTTTGTTGAAAAATTGTATTTTTTGGTAGAAAATTAATCTTTTCATTTGAAAATTAATCTTGTTCAAAAATTCATCTCTGGTTGAAAATTCAAGTGTTCCAGTAGAGTATTCATAGTTTTAGTTGAAAATTAATCTTTTTGGTTGTAAATTTAACTATTCCAGTTGAAGATTCTTAATTTTATTTGAAAATTCATCACTCTGGTTGAAAGTTGAACTATTTTGTTGAAAATCCGTTTTTTTTTGTTGTTGAAAATTAATTTTTTCAACTGTAAGTTTAACTATTCCATTTTTTGTAAAAAATTGATATTTTTTAGTGGAAAATGTAAGTATTTTTTTCTCTGTTGTTTTGTTAAAAGATGTTTAGAATGAACGTCATGAATTAAAATAAATGTTTGCGTTTTTTCCTGGAAATATGAATATGTTACTTTTAATTGACCGGGAAAATTTAAAAACTTGACTGGGAAAAACCGGGAAATGACCGGAAATTTGAAATCGTACGCCGAATCGCCACCCTGATATTGTGAATAATTCTATAAGTTTTTAATTTCGTCTCCGCTAATATAGAATGTTAAAGTATACAATTTTTTGTGATATTCAACTTACAAATTATAAAAATTATTAGTTGAAAATTTTGATATTAATTTAGTTTCAGAATTAGAATGAGCCATCGCCATATAACTGATTTTTTAAGGGTTTCACCACTCGGTTTTTTAGTGTACACCAGATAACAAAACATTACTAAAGATTTCAAAAGGTTTCAAAATATTTCAAAGATTTTAAAACATTTAAAAGGATTTTGAACATTTTACAAAGATTTCAAGGATTTCAAAGATTTGAGAAAGTTTACAGTACACCAGATTTCTAAGATTTTAAAATATTTTGAAGATTTGAAACGATTTCAAAAGGGTTTAAAACATTTTACAAGATTTGAAATGATTTCAAATAATTCAGTGATTTCAACGAATAAAAAAGATTTCACAAACAAAGATTTAAGAAAAATTTCACAAATATTTGAAAAGATTTTACAAATATTTCAAAAATTTCACAAAAAATTCCCAAAGATTTCGAACATTTCATAAAGATTGCAAGGATTTCAAATATTTCAAAACATTTCAAAGATTTTAAACGATTTGAAAGATTTCATGAAAATTTCAAAAGATTTCAAAGGGTTTCACAAAAATTTCAAAGATTTCAAGGATTTTAAAGTTTTCAAAGATTTCAAATATTTTACAAAAATTTCAAAAGATTCCAAAAGATTTCACAGAAATTTCAAGATTTTGCAGATTTTAAGTACTTCAAGACATTTCAACGAATTCGCAAAGATTTCAAGGATTTAAAAGACGACTTATGTTCGCAAAAAATTAAGAATTTGTTTATTTATGGTTCTGCCTTTTTTAGAAATTATTGACAAATAAAAAATGAAATGGCTCATTTTTTTACATGTATAACAAGCGATTATTTCATTATTTGATGTAAAAAAAGGAGACCTGGAAAAACTTGACTTCTTGACCTGGAAAACCTTGAAAATACCTTGAATTTCGTTCCTAAGAATCGCTGGACACCCAGCAATTCTTAATTTTTTGCGAACATAAGTCGTCTTTGTGAAATCTTTGGGAATATTTTGAAAGCTTTTTAGTCTTTGAAATCCTCGAAATTTTTGAAATCTTTGTGAATTCTTTGAAATATCTTGAAGTATTTAAAATCTTTGTGAAATCTGTGTGAAATCTTTTGAAATTTTTGTAAAATCTTTGAAACCCTTGAATTCTTTGAAATCTATGTGAAATTTTTTGAAATCTTTGAAATATTTGTGAAATCTTTCTTTAATATTTGTTCAGAAAACTTTTGTGTTCATTTGAAATCATTGAAATCTTTTGAAATCTTGCAAAATTTATTAAAACCTTTTGAAATTGTTTAAAACCTTTGAAATGTTCTGCAATCTTTGAAATCATTTGACATTTTTTAAATTCTTGAAATCTTTTGAAATCCTTATAAATTCTTTGAAATACTTGTGAAATCTTTCCTACATCTTTTGTATTTATTTGAAATCACTGGAATATTTCAAATCTTTGTGAAATATTTTGAAATTTTCTAAAAAAATGTGATCTCGTTTAAAATCTTTGAAATGTTTTATATTTTGGCGTACTGTACCCTTTTTGTAAACTTTGAAATTCTTGTACTATTTTGACATTTATATGAAATTTTGATGAAATCTCAGAAATATTTGTGAAATATTTGGAAATCTTCTAAAACATTTTGAAATCATTAAA
>CAKNYM010047891.1:79578-100754 GCA_932195095.1 Andricus curvator
AAATATTTGAAATCTTTGTGAAATATTTGGAAATCTTCTAAAACATTGTGAAATCATTGAAATATTTGAAACCTTTTGAAATCTTCTAAACAGATTTTTAGTCGTTTCAAATCTTTGAAAAGTTCTGAAATCTTAGAAATCTGTTTTAAAATCCTTTTAAATATTATAAAAGCTTTGAAATATTATAAAAGTTTTGAAATATTTTGTAATCTTTAGAACTATTTTGTAACCTTTTGAAATATGGTGTGTACTCAAAAATCGAGTGGTCAACCCCTCGAAAAATCCGCTGTTATAGCCATGGTTCATTCTAATTCTGAACCTGAATTAACATCGAAATTTTGAACTAATAATTTTTATAATTTGTAGAATTGAGTAAATTTAGAAGAATTCAAGTGAATTAAAAAAATTGAAGAGAATTTCAAAGAATTTAGGGTAAATTAATAGGAATTCAGGGTGAATTCCAAAAAATTATTTCAAATCTTTGAAACCCTACTGATTTCTAACCAAAAAAGTGACTAATAACTAGAAAACAATTCAAATGAATCGGAAAAGATTTAAAAAATCAAAATGATTTCTATTGATTTCCGAGAAATTGGAATGAATTTAGAGGAGTTTAAGGGAATTTAAGAGAAACGAGAAGAATTCTATGAAATTCATAAAAATTCAAGGTGAATTAAAAAAAATTCTAATGAATTAAAAACAATTTAAAAATATGAAAAATTTCACTGAATTCAGTAAATTTGAAATAAGCTTAGAAAAATTCAAGGGAATGTGAAGGAATTTAAAAGAATTTACGGTAAATTAATAAGAATTCAGGGTGAATTCCAAAAAATAATTTTAAATCTTTGAAACCCTACTAATTTCTAACCAAAAAAGTTACTAATGACTAAAAAACAATTCAAAAGAATTCAAATGAATTAGAAATTTTTTGTTAACAGAGTGTCCAGCGACCTTGAAAACCTGGAATTCTCCTTGAATTTTTTTTAAATCTTGAAAACCTGGAAATCTCCTTGAACTTTTCACGTGAGCTTTCAAGGCATTTTAATACATTTTCCTGGATTTCAGGAAATATCATTATAGAATTTCACAGGATTTTATAATATTTTAGTGGATTTCAAAGAATTCATTCACAAATATTTCAAAGATTTCAAAATATTTCACATAGATTTAAAATAATTCAAAGATTTTACAAAATTTTTTAAAGATTTCAAATGATTTCACGCAGATTTCACAGAATCTCTGAAATCTTTTAAATTCTTTGGAATTCTCTTGAATTTAAAAAATTTTTAATTTAATTCTTTTAAATTTGATTCTTCTAAATTTACTCAATTCTACTTAAGTCAATGATTTTTAAAATAATTTTGTCATATTTTTTAGTTGTTTTCAATTCAGATGATTGTTTTGTAAATTCAGTTCGATTTTTTTGTGAATTTCTTCGAATTCTTCTCATTTCCCTTCAATTCTTCTAAATTAACTCAAATTTTACTGAAATAAATGTTATTAAAGATTTTTTTTGTTAAAAATTAATTTTTTGGGCCCAGCATTTAACTGTTCCATTTTTGGTTGAAAATTAATATTTTTATATGAAAATTTATATATTTTGGTGATAATTCATTTTTTGGGTGGAAAATTAATCTTTATTGTTGAAAATTCATATTTTCCGTTGACAATTCAACTGTTTTGTTGAAAATTCGTCGTTTTGGGTTAAATATTCAACTATTGTGGCATAAAATTAAATTATTTGTTTAAAAATTAACTTTTATGTTGAAAATTTATCTGTTTGGTTGAAAATTTAAGTTTTTCGTGGAAAATTTTGTTGTTTTTTTTTGTATGAAAATTAATTTTTTGAACTGGAAAAAATATTCCATTTTTGGTTGACATTTAACCTTTTCAAAATTCGACTATTCACTTGAAAATGTATGCATTTTGTTAAAAATTCGTCTTTTTGGTCGCTAATTAATTTTCGTGGTAGAAAATTCATATTTTTAGGTTGCAAATTCAATTTTTTTTTTGTAGAAGTTTAATTTATTTGGATTAAAAATGCAACTGTTTGGTAAAAAAATAATCTGTTTTGGTTGAGGATTCAACTATTTTATTACAAATTCGTTTCAAAAGATTTCACAAAGATTTCAAATATTCCAGTGATTTTAAACGAATACAAAAAATTTATGAAATATTTTACAAATATTTCACAAATATTTCAAATAATTCAGAAGGATTTGAAAAGATTTAAAGAATTTCAAAGATTTCAACAAGAGTGCAGTGCACCAGATATAAAAGATTTTTATCGATTTCAAAATTTGTTATAAGATTTCAAATATTCCAGTGATTTCAAACGAATACAAAAGATTTCAGAAAGATTTCACAAATATTCCAAAAAATTTTAAAATCTTTCAAGAATTTCAAAGATTCAAAAAGGTTTTAACAAATTTGAAAAGATTTCAATGATTTCAAATGAATACAAAGGATTTCATAAACAAAGATTGAAAAAAGATTTCACAAATATTGCGAAGATTTCATAAAGATTTTGAAAAATTTCCCAAGGATTTCAAAGATTTTACAAAAATTTTCAAAGATTGCTCAAAGATTTCACAGAAATTTTAAGATTTCCCAAAGATTTTAAATACTTCAAAATATTTCAACGAATTCAGAAATATTTCATAATATTTCAAAGATTTTAAGAATTTCAAAGACTTTCAAAAGATTAAAAAATATTCCCAAAAATATCATGAAGACAACTTATGTTCGGAAAAAATTCAGAATTTATTTATGATTTCAAAGGGTTTTAAATATTTTAGGGAATCTTAAAAGATTCCAAGGAATTATTAATTAATTTAATTAATTCGCAGGGACTTCAAAGCGATCGCATTATTTTAGAATAAAGAATTTTCTAGAATTTCGGAAGATATGAAACGATTTTACAGGATCTATAAGGTTTTAAGATATTTTAAAAGATTTCACAGGATTTTATTAGATTTCCGAGCATTTGAATGATTTTAAGGGATTTTCAGCTCTCAATGTATTTTACTACATTTTCCAGTATTTCAGATAATATCGTCATAAAAGTTCACGGGATTTTATAATATTTTAGTGGAGAAGTGAGGTATTTTGTAGGTTTTCAAAGATTTGAAGAGATTTTAAATTATTTTTGGAATTCACCCTGAATTCTTATAATTCTGAATACAATGGATTTTTTTAATTTTGTATAGTTTCTATTTCATTGATTCTAAGGATCAATTGATAAAATGATCAAAGGATTTGAAATATTTTAAGATATTTTTTCAAATACCTTGGCATTTTCAAGAGCTTTACAATTTTTTAAGGATTTGAAATATTTTAGGAAATTTAAAAATATTCCCAAAAATTCTTGATTTATTTAAGTAGTTTGAAGGGATTTCAAAGACTGAAATATTTTAGGGTATTTTAAGATTCCAAGGCATTTTCAAGAGACTTAAATAATTTCAAGGGATTTCCAAGGGTTTTAATAATTTTAAGGGATTTTAATATTTTAATGGATTTCAAAGAATTTATTCACACGAAGTGAGGATTTTCGTAGGGTTTCAAAGAATTGAAGAGATTTTCAAATATTTTTTGCAATTCATTTGGAATTCGCCCTGAATTATTATTAACTGATCCTGAATTCTTTTAAATTCTGTAGAATTCTTCTAAATTCACTCAATTTTACTCAATTCAAACTTATTCAATTCAATGATTTGTTTCACATTTTTTAGTTGTTTTCAGTCCACTTGATTGCTTTTTAAATTCAGCTTGATTTTTCATGAATTTCATTGAATTCTTCTTATTTCCCTTAAATTCCTCTAAATTCACTCAAACTTTACTGAAATCGATGGCATTTTTTTTTATTTTTTGAATTATTTTCAATTCATTTAAATTCTTTGAAATTGTTTGGCAGTCATTAGTCACTTTTTTGTTTATAAATTAGTAGGGTTTTCAAGATTTCAAGAGATTTTAAATTATTTTTTGGAATTCGCCTTGAATTCTGATCAATTTACCCTAAATTCTTTGGAATTCTCTTGAAATTTTGTTATTCACTTGAATTCTACTAAATTAACTCAATTCAAATTAATTCAATAGATTTTCTTTGAATTTTTAAAAGTTTTCATTAAATTAATCCTTAAGAATTTTAACCTCACCTAGAATTCTTGACCATTTCATCATATTCTTTGAAATTCCCTTGAATTTTTTTAAGCTTATTTCAAAGTTACTGAATTCAATGAAGTTTTTTCATATTTTTAAATTGTTTTCAATTCATTCTAATTTTTTTAAATTCACCTTGAATTTTTATGAATTTCATCGAATTCTTCTTATTTACTTTAAATTCCCCTAAATTCATTCCAATTTCACGGGAATCAATGGAATTTTTTGGATTTTTTCTAATTAGTTTGTATTCTTTTGAATTTAACTTGATTTGAAATCTTATCAGGGTGTCCAGCGATTCTTAGGAACGAAATTCAAGGTATTTTCCAGGTTTTCTAGGTCAAGAAGTCAAGTTTTTCTAGGTCTCCTTTTTTCACATCAAATAATAAAATAACCGTTTGTTATACATGTGAAAAAATGAGCAATTTCATTTTTTATTGGTCAACAATTTTTGAAGAAAGCTGAACCATAAATAAACAAATTCTTCATTTTTTGCGAAAAGAAGTCGTTTTTGTCAAATCATTTTGAATATTTTGAAGTCTTTGTAAAGTCATTGAAATCCTTGAAATCTTTTGAAATCTTTGTGAATTCGTTGACATTTTTTGAAGTATTTATAATCTTTGAAAAATCTTTGAGAAATCTATTGGAATCTTTTTAAATTTTTGTAAAATCTTTGAAATCCTTGAAATCTTTGAAATCTTTGTCAAATTTTTTGAAATCTTAATGAAATATTTGTGAAATCTTTCTTTCATTTTTGTTTGTGAAATCTTGTGTGTTGGTTTCAAATCATTGATATCTTTTGAAATCTTCTCAAATTTGTTGAAACTTTTTGAAATGTTTTGAAATCTTTGAAATTCTTGAAGTCTTTTGAAATCATCATGAATTCTTCGAAATATTTGTGAAATCTTTCTGAAATCTTTTGTATTTGTTTGAAGTCACTGGAATATTTGAAATATTTGTGAAATCTTTTAAAAAATTTTGCAAACTTTTAAAATCTTTGAAATTTTTTTAATCTGATGTACTGTACCCATGTTGAAATCTTTTGAAATCTTTGAAATATTTGTGAAATATTTTCGAAATCTTTTGTACTCATTTGAAATCATTGAAATATTGAAAATTTCTGTGAAATCTTTGAAATATTTTGACATCTTTGAAATTCTAGTATTCTTTTTAAATCTTTAAGAAATTTTTATAGAATCTTTGAAATATTTGTGAAATCTTTTGTATCTTCGAGAAATCTTTGAGAATCTTTTAAAATTGTTGTAAAATCTTTGAAATCCTTGAAATGTTTGAGATATTTGTGAAATTTTTTGAAATCTTTATGAAATCTTTGAAATATTTCTTTAATATATCTGGTTAAAATCTTTTGTGTTTGTTTCAAATGTTTGAAAATGTTTGAAATCTTTTGAAATCGTCTCTTTGTTGAAACTTTTTGAAAAGCATTTAAAATCTTTGAAATGTTTTGAAATCTTTGAAATCTAGTGTACTGTACCCTTTTTGAAATCTTTGAAATTCATGAAATCTTTTGAAATCCTTAAGAATTCTTTGAAATATTTGTGCAGTTTTGTGTATTCGTTTGCTATTACTGGAATATTTCAAGTCTTTGAGAAAACTTTTTAAATCCTCTACAAAATTTTGAAATCGTTTCAAATTTTTATGAAATCTTTCTGAAATCTTTGAAATCTTTCTGAAATCTCTGTAAAATCTTTCTGAAATCTTTTGTATTAATTTAAAATCATTAAAATATTTGAAATCTTTTAAAATTCTTTTAAAATATTTGAAATTTTCAAATTTTTGAAATGTTTTGAAATGTTTTGAAATCTTAGAAATCTGGTTTACTGTAGTCTTGTTGAAATCATTTAAATTCTTGAAATCTTTTGAAATCCTTATGAATTCTTTGAAATATTTGTGAAATCTTTCTGAAATCTTTTGTATTTGTTTAAAATTACTGGAATATTTTAAACCTTTGTGAAATCTACAGAAATCTTATAAAAAAATTAAAATCTTTGAAATGTTTTGACATTTTTGAAATCTAGTTTACTCTACCCTTTTTAAAATCTTTGAATCCTTGAAATCTTTTGAAAGTTTTAAAATATCTGTGAAATGTTCGAAATCTTTGGGAAATTTTTGTGAAATCTTTTAAATGTAGTGTGCACGCCTTTTTTGAATCTTTGAAATCCTTGAAATCTTTTAAATTCTTTCAAATGTTTTTAAATTGTTTTGAATCTTTGAAATGCTTTTAATTCTTTGAAATCTTTGTCAAATTTTTTGAAATCTTGATGAAATATTTGTGAAATCTTTCTTCCATTTTTGTTTGTGAAATCTTTTTTGTTGGTTTCAAATCATTGATATCTTTTGAAATCTACTCAAATTTGTTGAAACTTTTTGAAATCGTTTAAAATTTTTGAAATGTTTGAAATCTTGTGTTTGAAATTCTTGAAGTCTTTTGAAATCCTTATGAATTCTTCGAAATATTTGTGAAATCTTTCTGAAATCTTTTGTATTTGTTTGAAGTCACTGGAATATTTGAAATATTTGTGAAATCTTTTAAAAAATTGTGAAAACTTTTAAAATCTTTGAAATGTTTTGATATGTTTTAGATCTGATGTACTGTACCCATGTTGAAATTTTTTGAAATCCTTATGAAATCTTTGAAATATTTGTGAAATATTTCCGAAATCTTTTGTACTCGCTTGAAATCATTAAAATATAAAAAAATTTTCTGAAATCTTTTGAAATCGTTTTAAATCTTTGAAATATTTTTGACATCTTTGAAATTCTAGTATTCTTTCGAAATCTTTAAGAAATTTGTATGGAATCTTCGAAATGTTTGTGAAATCTCTTGTATCTGTGAGAAATCTTTTTAAATTGTTGTAAAATCTTTGAAATCCTCAAATCTTTTGAAATCCTTAAGAATTCTTTGAAATATTTGTGCAGTTTCTTGTATCCGTTTGCTATTACTCGAATATTTCAAGTCTTTGAGAAAACTTTTTAAATCTTCTACAAAATTTTGAAATCGTTTCAAATTTTTATGAAATTTTTTAAATCTTTGTAAAATCTTTCTGAAAACTTTTGTATCAATTTAAAATCATTAAAATATTTTGAAATTTTCTAAAAATATTTGAAATTTTCAAATCTTCTGAAATCTGGTTTACTGTAGTCTTGTTGAAATCATTGAAATTTTTCAAATCTTTTGAAATCCTTATGAATTCTTTGAAATATTTGTGAAATCTTTCTGAAATCTTTTGTATTTGTTTAAAATTACTGGATTATTTGAAACCTTTGTGAAAAATATTGAAATCTTATTTAAAAAAATTTAAATCTTCGAAATTTTTGACATTTTTGAAATCAAGTTTACTCTACCCTTTTTAAAATCTTTAAATCCTTGAAATCTTTTGAAAGTTTTACAATCTTTGTGAAATGTTCGAAATCTTTGGGAAATTTTTGTGAAAGTGTGAAATCTTTGAAATGTAATGTACGCGTCTTTTTTGAATCTTTGAAATCCTTGAAATCTTTTGAATCTTTTGAATTCTTCTCAAATGTTTTGAAACCTTTGGAAAAATTCTTTTAAATCTTTGAAATGCTTTTTAATTCTTTGAAATCTGGTGTACTGTACTCTCTTTCAAATCTTTGAAATCCTTGAAATGTTTTGAAAGTTTTTAAATCTTTGTGAAATTATTGTGAAATCTTTGAAATGTTGTGTTAACGCTTTTTTTAAATCTTTGAAATCCGTGAAGTCTTTGTGAAATGTTGAAAATCCTTTTAAATATTTTGAAATCTTTGAAATATTTTGATATTATTTGAAAATATTTTGTAACCTTTTGAAACATCGAAATTTTCAAATTTCAAAAGATTTTAAAGGATTTAAAATATTTGAGGTTATTTTAAAAATTTTCAAGTAATTTTAAATTGTTTTCAGTAGTTTAGTAGGCTTTCAAAGAATTTGAAATATTTTAGGGAATTTTAAATGAATCCAAGGAATTATTAATTAATTTAATTAATTCATTTGAAGGAATTTCGAAGCGTTTGATATATTTTAGGATAAAGAATTTTCTAGAATTTCGGAAGATATGAAACGATTTTACAGGTTTTATAAGGTCGTAAGATATTTTAAAGGATTTCATGTTATTTTATAAGATTTCCGAGGATTTCAATGACTTTAGGGATTTTAAAACTCTTAATGTATTTTAATACATTTCCCTGGATTTCAGGAAATATCATTATAGAATTTCACAGGATTTTATAATATTTTAGTGGATTTCAAAGAATTTATTCACGAGAAGTGAGGTATTTCGTAGGGTTTCAAAGATTTGAAATATTTTAGGAAATCTTAAAAGATCCCAAGGAATTTTCAATTAATTTTAATAATTTGAAGAGAAATAAAATTATTTTTTGGATTTCACCCTGAATTATTATTAATTTATCCTGAATTCTTTTAAATTCTTTTGAATTTTTTAATGAATTTGAAATCTTATAAATTTACTCAATCTGACATAATTTAATTGATTTTTTAAAAGTTTTTATATAATTGGTTCTGCAGAATATTGGATGAAATGACCAACGGATTTGAAATATTTTAAGGTATTTTAAAAGATTCCCATGCATTTTTAAGAGCTTTAAAACGTTTTAAAGGATTGGAAATATTTTAGAACATTTTTGATGTCCCAGAAATTTCTTATTTATTTCAATAGTTTGAAGCGATTTCAAAGACTTCGAAATTTTTTTAGGGTATTTTAAAAGATTCCAAGGAATTTTCAAGATATTTGAACAATTTTAAGGGATTTCCAAGGGTTTTAATCATTTTAAGGGATTTTAATATTTTAATGGTTTTCAAAGAATTTATTCACAAGAAGTAAGGGATTTCGTCGGGTTTCAAAGATTTTAAGAGATTTTCCAATATTTTTTACAATTCATTTGGAATTCGCCCTGAATTCTTATTAATTTATCCTGAATTCTTTTAAATCCTTTTGAATTCTTCTAGATACTCTCAATTTTACTCAGGTCAATGGATTTTTTTAAAGTTTTTGTTTAATTCATCATGAAGTCATTAAAACTCATCTTAAATTTTTAGGCATTTCATCAAATTCTTTTGAATTCTCTTTAATTTTTTCTAAAATTCATTTCAAACTTACTCAATTCAATGAATTTTTTCATATTTTTAAATTTTTTTCATATTTTTAAATTTTTGTCAATTCATTTGATTTTTTTTTTTAATTCACCTTGAATTTTTATGCATTTCATCGAATTCTTCTCGTTTCCGTTAAATTCCTCTAAATTCACTTAAATTTTACAGAAATGAAGACATTTTTTCGATTTTTAAATCTTTTTACAATTCATTTAAATTTTTTTTGTAGTCATACCTTATACCTATATACCCATATGCACACTACTATTCTCCAACCGAGCAAGTCACGCCTACCCCGAAAGGGAAATGGCTTACTGGTATAATAAAAAAAAAATTAGTCATTTTTTTAGTTAGAAATTAGTAATTATTCTAAATGTACTCAATTATACTTAATTCAATGGATTATTTTTTTAATTTTTAAAAGTTTTTATTTTATTGATCCTGAAGTCTTTCAACCTCACCTTGAATTCTTAGGCATTTCATAAAATTCTTTTGAATTCTCTTGCATTTTTCTAAACTCATTTTAAAGTTACTGAATTCATAAAAATTTCTTCATATTTTAAAATTGTGTTCAATTCATTAAACATTTTTTTAATTCACCTTGAATTTTTATGAATTTCATCGAATTCTTCTCGTTTATTTTAAATTCCTCTAAATTCATTTCCAGGGTGGCGACTTGACCGGGAAACCGGGAAATGACCTGGAATTTTATTGACCGGGAAAAACCCGGGAAATGACCGGGAATTTAATTTAAAAACCGGGAATTTACTTCTGATTATAGCAAAATTCAAGAAATATAATTTCACTTGGAACAGGGAATTTTTTACATGGATTGGGAATTTTTTAAAGGAATTATAATTTGGATTTAGAAGAAAGGAATTTTCAAAAATCCCTCTTCCAAGTCAGAATTCGTCACAATTTGAAAGTTCCCTCTTCTAAATTTTAGGTAATAAAAGTACTTCAAGCAGTTTTCAGAGTAGAAGTAGTATTTCAAAGAAGAAATATTTCTGAATTATAATAGAAATTTTTTTTACATTCGTTGCGAATTCATCGTTTTTTAGTTAAAAATTCAACTACTGGGTTAAAAGTTAAAGTTTTGTTAAAAATTAATTTGTTTGGTTGAAGATTCATCATTTTAATTTAAAATTCATCTCTGGTTGAAAATGTAACTACTTTCTTAAAAATCAATTTTTTTTTTTTTATGAAAATTCAACTATTTGGTTGAAGATTGATATTTTGCATTTAAAAATTAAACTATTTGTTTGAAAATGTATGTACTTTGTGGAAAATTCATCTTTTTTTTGTAGACAATTAATCTTTATGGTTGACAATTCATCTATTCGGCATAAAATTCAACTATTCCAGTTGAAGATTTATCATTTTAGTTGAAGATTCATAATTTTAGTTGACAATTCATCAGTTTGGTTGAAAATTAATTTCTTTAAATGAAAATTTAACTGTTCCATTGTGAATTGAAAATTATTATTTTCAAGTTCGGAATTCCACAATTTGGATAAAAATTTGTCTTTTTTAATTGAAAATTTCTTGGTAGAAAATTATCTTATTTTTCTTTTAAAGTTAATCTTCTTGTTTAAAAATTCTTCTGTTCAGTTAAAAATTCAAGTATTCCAGTCAAATATTTATCATTTCAGTTGAAAATTCATCTTTTAGGCTGGAAATAAAATTATTTGGTTGAAAGTTAAACTCTTTTGTAAAAAGTTAATTTTTTTTTTTTTAGTTAAAGATCCATCGTTTTAATTAAAAATTCATTTCTGTGGTTGAAAAATGAGCTGTTTGATTGAAAATTTGTTTTTTCTTTGGATGTTTTTTGGTTGAAAATTATTATTTTTATTAAACTGAAAATGTAACTATTATTCCAGTTGAATATTTCATAATTTTAGTTCAAAATTCATGTCTTTGGTTGAACATTCATTTTTGACTAAAAATTTAATTATTCAATTTTTGGTTGAAAAATTATCTTTGTTAGTTGAAAATTCGTCTTTTTTGGTAGAAATTAATCTTCTTGGTTGAAAATTAATCTTTTTGGTCAAAAATTCAATTATTATAGTTAATGATTCATCATTTCAGTTAAAAATTCATCTTTCTGGTTTGAAATTCAACTTTGTTTGAAAATGTAACTATTATTTTGAAATTTAGTTTTTGTTGTTGTTAAAAGTTAGTTTTTTTTGTTGAAAGTAATTTTTTTAACTGAAAATGTAACTTATTCCAATCGAAAATTCCATAGTCGTTGTTGAAAATTCATCTTTTTGGTTAAACATTAATTTTTTTAACTTGAAATTTAATTATTAAAGTTTTGGTAATTAATTAATTTGTTGGTTTGAAAATTTAACTATTTCAGTTAAAGATTCATTGTTCTGTTTGAAAACTCTTATGTTTGGTTTAAAAATAATTTTTTCAACTAAAAATGTTACTATTCCATTTTTGATTGAAAATTATTATTTTTTCAGTTCAAAAGTTAACTATTTGGTTGAAAATTTGTCTTCTTTTATTAAAACTTCAAACCTTTCTTTAAAAATTAATCTATTTGGTTGAAAAATTGTATTTTTGGGTAGAAAATTAATCTTTTTATTTAAAATGTAATCTTCTTTAAAAATTCGTCTTTTTGGTTTCAAATTTAACTATTCCAGATAAAGATTCATAATTTGATTTGAAAATTCATCACTTTGGTTGAAAATGGAACTATTTTGTTGAAAATCCGTTTTTTTGTTGTTCATTAATTTTTTCAACAGAAAGTTTAACTATTCCATTTTTTGTGAAAAATTGATATTTTTTAGTGGAAAATTTAAGTATTTTTTTTCAAAATTCATTTATTTTGCAACTTTTTGCTCTGTTGTGTTAAAAGATGTTTAGAACGAGCGTCATGAATTAAAATAAATGTTTGCGTTTTGCGGCAAATATAAATATGTTACTTTGAGTTGACCGGAAAAATTGAAAAACTTGACCGGGGAAAACCGGGAAATGACCGGGAATTTGAAATCGTCCGCCGAATCGCCACCGTAATTTCAATTTTACGGAAATCAATGGAATTTTTTTGACTTTTAAAATTGTTGGCCTGTATCTCTGAAGTGAGCCTGAGGCATGGACACGTAAAATTTGAATATTTGATTTAATTTTTATAGAAAAAGAAGATGAAGACAAAAGCAGGCGAAGTAATAAAGGAAGTTCCTTGGGAAAAAGATCGCCAGGAGAGACAGGAATATAGACTTCGGGAGAAGATGGTGAAGAAGAAGCATCGTAAATTGTACAAGAGTATGATGAAGGGAAGAGAAGACAGGGCGAAAGAAATCTGGCTCTTGAGGAAGAAGAGGCGTCTTCACGAAAATGCTGAGAAGGAAAAGCAGAAAGAAATCAGAAAAGCTAAGAAAACGAAGCCTGAATAAGTTTCTGCGAATTTTCGTTTGAGATTGTAAGTTGAAAAGGTTGATTAAAGTATGATTTTATTATTATTAAACGAGAGTAACAATTCATTTTTAATTTTCCTTCAAATAAATCCTCCTTATTTGACTTTCAGAATTTCACATAATCTACCTTGGTGAAAAACCTGGAAAACCTGGAATTGCCAGGGAATTTTTTCTTGAGCGTGTTTAAATTTTATTTCAATTTTAATATTAAATTAAATAAGAATGTTTTTTCATTGGTAAAAAAGTAGTATATTACTAGATTTAACTGTTTTGTTGAAAATTAGTTTTTTGTTGGAAATTAAATTTTTTAACTGAAAATTTATTAATTATTCTATTTTTGGCTGGAAATATTTTTTGGTTGGAATATCAACAGTACATTTTTTGTGGAGAATTCACCTTTTTTTGGAATGAAATTCAACTACTTGGTTGAAAGTTACACTCTTTTGTTAAAAAATTATTTTTCGGTTGAAGCTTCAGCATTTTAAATTGTTTTGTTGAAATTTCCTTTTTTTTTTGGTTGCAAATTAATCTTTTTAACTGAAAAGGTAACGATTCTAGTTGGATATTCCACCATTTCAATTGAAAATTCATCTCTTTGATCATTAATTTTTTTATCTGAAAATTTAACTATCCAATTTTTGGTTGAAAATTAATCTTTTTTAGTTAAAAATTCATGTATTTTGTTAAAAATATGTCTTTTTTGGTAGAAAATTATTTTTTTTTTGTTTGAAATTCAACCATTCCATTTGAAGATTCATAATTTTAAATAAAACTGCCTTATTTGAGTTTCAGAATTTCACATAGCCTACCTTGGTGAAAAACCTGGAATTGTCAGGGAATTTCTTCTTGAGCTTGCTTACATTTTATTTCAATTTTAATATTAAATTAAATAAGAATGTTTTTTCATTTGTAAAAAAAGTAGTATATTACTAGATTTAACTGTTTTGTTGAAAATTAGTTTTTTTGTTGGAAATTAAATTTTTTAACTGAAAATTTATTAATTATTCTATTTTTGGCTGGAAATATTTTTTGGTTCGAGTATCAACCAGTAAATTTGTTGTTGAGAATTCACCTTTTTGGAATGAAATTCAACTACTTGGTTGAAAGTTACACTCTTTTGTTAAAAAATTATTTTTCGGTTGAAGCTTCACCATTTTAGTTGAAAATTGAACTGTTTTGTTGAAATTTCCTTTTTTTGGGTTGAAAATGAATTTTTTGAACTGAAAATGTAACCATTCTAGTTGGATATTCCACCATTTCAATTGAAAATTCATCTCTTTGATCATTAATTTTTTTATCTGGAAATTTAACTATCCAATTTTTGGTTGAAAAGTAATCTTTTTTGGTTGAAAAGTAATCTTTTTTAGTTAAAAATTCATGTATTTTGATAAAAATACGTCTTTTTTGGCAGAAAATTAATCTTCATGGTTGAAAATTAATTTTCTTTTGTCTAAAATTCAACCATTCCATTTGAAGATCCATCATTTCAGTTGAAAATTCACCACTTTGGTTGAAAATTCGTTCTTTTTTGGTTGAAAATTAAATGTTTTAAATTGTAAATTTACTTATTCCATTTTTGGTTGAAAGTTTTTATTTTATTTTAGTTGAAAATCCAGCTATTTGGTTAAAAACTCAAGTCTTTTGTTGAAAATTTGAGTTTTTGGTCAAAATTTTATCTTACTGGTTGAAAATCTTTTTTTTTTTAGTTAAAAATTCACCCATTTCAGTTAAAGGTACATCATTTTAGTTGAAAATTTATCTTTTAGGTTTAAAATTGAACTAATTGGTTAAAAGCCAAGCTCTCTGTTTGAAAATTTTTTTTTTTTATTGAAGATTAAAGAAAAATGACGTTAATTTTATTTAATTTTACATTTATTTATGTTAAATTAACTGTTTGGTTGAAATTTACTTTTTTTTTGTTGAAAATTAATTTTTTTTAGTGAAATTGAAACGATTCTATTTGGATATTCCACCATTTCAATTGCAAACTCATCTCTTTGATCATTAGTTTTTTTATCTGAAAATTTAAATATCCAATTTTTGGTTGAAAATTAATCTTTTTTAGTTGAAAATTCATGTATTTTGATAAAAATACGTCTTTTTTGGTAGAAAATTAATCTTCGTGGTGGAAAATTAATTTCTTTTTCTTTAAAATTCAACAATTCCATTTGAAGATTCATAATTTTAGTTGAAAATTCATCACTTTGGTTGAAAATTCGTTCTTTTTTGGTTGAAAATTAAATTTTTTAATTGTAAATTTACTTATTCCATTTTTGGTTGATTTTTTTTTCTATTTTAGTTGAAAATCTAACTATTTGGTTGAAAATTCAAGTCTTTTGTTGAAAATTTGAGTTTTTAGTGGAAATTTTATCTTACTGGTTGAAAATCATTTTTGCAGTTAAAAATTCACCCACTTCAGATAAAGGTACATCATTTTAGTTGAAAATGTATCTTTTAGGTTTAAAATTGAACTAATTGGTTAAAAGTCAAGCTCTCTGTTTGAAAATTAATTTTTTTTATTGAAGATTAAAGAAAAATTGCGTTAATTTTATTTAATTTTGCATTTATTTATGTTAAATTAACTGTTTGGTTGAAATTTTCTTTTTTTTTTTGGTTGAAAATTAATTTTTTTAACTGAAAATGTAACCAGTCTAGTTGGATATTCCACCATTTCAATTGAAAATTCATCTCTTTGATCATTAATTTTGTTATCTGAAAATTTAAGTATCCAACTTTTGGTTGAAAATGAATCTTTTTTAATTAAAAATTCATGTATTTTGATAAAAATACGTCTTTTTTGGTAGAAAATTAATCTTCGTGGTTGAAAATTAATTTTTTTTCTTTAAAATTCAACAATTCCATTTGAAGATTCATAATTTTAGTTGAAAATTATTCACTTTGGTTGAAAATTCGTTCTTTTTTGGTTGAAAATTAAATTTTTTAAATTGTGAATTTACTTATTCCTTTTTTTGTTGAATTTTTTTTTTATTTTAGTTGGAAATCCAACTATTTGGTTAAAAATTCAAGTCTTATGTTGAAAATTTGAGTTTTTGGTGGAAATTTGATCTTACTGGTTAAAAATCCTTTTTTTTAGTTAAAAATTCACCCATTTCAGGGAAAGGTACATCATTTTAGTTGAAAATTTATCTTTTAGGTTTAAAATTGAACTAATTGGTTAAACGTTAAACTCTCTGTTTGAAAATTAATTTTTTTATTGAGTATAAAGAAAAATTGCGTTAATTTTATTTAATTTTACATTTATTTATGTTAAATGAACTGTTTGGTTGAAATTTCCTTTTTTTTTTTTGGTTGAAAATTAATTTTTTTAACTGAAAATGTAACCAGTCTAGTTGGATATTCCACCATTTCAATTGAAAATTCATCTCTTTGATTATTAATTTTGTTATCTGAAAATTTAAGTATCCAATTTTTGGTTGAAAATGAATCTTTTTTAGTTAAAAATTCATGTATTTTGATAAAAATACGTCTTGTTTGGTAGAAAATTAATCTTCGTGGTTGAAAATTAATTTCTGTTTGTTTAAAATTCAACGATTTGGTTGATAATTCGTGCTTTTTTGGTTGAAAATTAAATTTTTTTAATTGTAAATTAACTTATTCCATTTTTGGTTAAATTTTTTTTTCTTTTTTAGTTAAAAATTCACCCATTTCAGTTAAACGTACATCATTTTAGTTGCAAATTTATCTTTTTGGTTTAAAATTGAACTAATTGGTTAAAAGTTAAACTCTCTGTTTAAACAATTAATTTTTTTTATTGAAGATTAAAGAAAAATTACGTTAATCTTATTTAATTTTACGTTCATTTATGTTAAATTAACTGTTTGATTGAAAATTACTTTTTTTAGACTGAAAGTGTAACTACTCTAGTTGAATATTTCATTATTTTATTTGAAAATTTATTTGAAATTTGAAAAAGTAATTTTCTTAACTAAAAAAATATATTTTTTACTTGAAAATTCATGTATTTTGTTGAAGATTCGTCTTTTTTGTTCGAAAATTTATCTTTTTGGTTTAAAATTTAACTAATCCCGTAAAAGCTTTAGAATGTTAGTTTAAATTTTATCACTTTGGTTTAAATTTTAACAATTACAGTGAAAGATACATAATTTTAATTGACAATTTATCACTTTGGTTGGAAATTTAATTATTTTGTTGAAAATTTGTTTTTTTTTTGGTTAAAAAATAATTTTTTTAACTGAAAATTTAACTATTTCATTTTTAGTTGAAAATTGATCTTTTTCATTTAAAAATTCAACTATTTGGTTGAAAATTTATCTTTTTAGTTAAAAATTCAACTGTTTGGTTTAAAATTTAAGTATTTTGTTGAAAATTTCTTCTTTTTTTTGTAGGAAATTAATCTTCCTAATTGAAAATTCATCTTTTTGGGGTGAATTCAACTGTTATTTTATTTAAAATCAAAATCTTGTTTCAAATATTAATTTATTAAAAATTGATTTTTTTGGTAGAAAATCAATCTTCTTGGTTGAAAATTCATTTTTTTGGGTTGAAAATTCAATTATTTTCATAGAAAAGTAAACTACTTGATTGAAATTTAAACTCTTTTGTTAATTTTTTTTTTTTCAATTGAAGATTGAAGAAAATTTACGGTAATCTAATGTAATGTTCATTTATGTATTTGTTTAAAATTTACTCTTTAATTGAAAATTAATTTTTTTAAACCGAAAATGGAACTATTCTAGTTCAATATTCCATAATTTTAGTTGAAAATCCATCTCTTTGTTTGAACATTAATTTTTTTACCTGAAAATTTAAATATCCAATTTTTGGTGGAAAAGTAATCTTTTTTGGTTGAAAATTAATCTTTTTGTCAACTTGAAAATGTATATATTTTATTGAAAATTCGTCTTTTTGTTCGAAATTAATCATATTGAAAATTTAACTATTTTTAAAATTTGTTGAAAATGTATCTAGTCATATATTTTGTTGAAAATTAGTATTTGCTCTTGTTGAAAATTAATTCCTTAAACTGAAAGTGTAACCAATCTAGTTGAATATTCTATCATTTTAGTCGGAAATTCGTCTCTTTGGTAAAAAATTAATTGTTTTATCAATTAAAAATTAAATTATTCCACTTTTGCTTGAAGATTTACCTTTTTTAGTTAAAAATTCCACTACTTGGTTGACAATTCATGTATTTTGATGAAAATTGGTCTTTTTTTTTGGTTGAACAATGATTTTTTAACTCATAATTTAACTATTCAATTTTTGGTTGACAATTTATCTTTCTTAGTTGAAAATTCATTTTTTGCTATCTTTTTTTTTCGCTATTTGCGTCTCTTTTGCTAGAAAATAATTCTTCTTGGTTGAAAATTGATTTTTTTATTGAAAATTCAACTGTTCCAGTTACAGACTTAGCATTTTAATTAAAAATTCATCCTTTTGGTTAAAAATTCAACTATTACAGTCGAAGATTCAAAATTTAAATTGAAAATTCATCACTTTGGTTGAAAGTGTAACTATTTTGTGAAAAATTTGTTTATTTTTGATTAAAAATTAATTTTTTGGCTAAAAATATAATTATTCCATTTTTTCATGAAAATTACTGTTCCAGTTGAAGATTCATCACTTTATTTCAAAATTCATCACTTCGGTTGAAAATTGAACTATTTTGTGAAAAATTGTTTTTTTTTCATGAAAATTAAGTTTTTTTTAAATTGTATTTATTCCAGTTTTTGTTGAAAATCGATCTATATGGTTTAAAACTCAAGTATTCCAGTTAATTTTTTTAAATTTGTTAATTTCCATTTAATTTGATTCATAATTTTATTTAAAAATTTATCCTTTTTGTTTAAAATTTAACTACTTGGTTGAAAGTTAAATTATTTTGGTTGAAACTTTAATTATTACACTTAAAGATTTATGATTTTAGTTGAATATTCATCTCTCCGGTGGAACATTAATTTTTTTTAACTCAAAAAAATTTTTTTTGGAGAAAATTAATCTAGTTGATTAAAATTTAAACTTTTTTACTTAACGATTCGTAGTTTTAGTGGAAAATTCATCTTTTTGGTTTAATATTCAACTACTTGGTTAACAGTTAAATTATTTTGTTGAAAATTCATTTTTTTGTTGTTGAAAATTTAACTATTACAGTTAAATATTTATTATTTTAGTTCAATATTCATCTCTCCGGTGGAACATTAATTCTTTTAACTCAAAATTTAACTACGTTTTCAATTTTTGGTTGAAAATGTTATCGTTTTTCGTTGAAAATTCATATATTTTGTTGAAAAGTTGTCTTTTTTGATAGAAAATAATTCTTTTTGATTGAAAATTTAACTATTCTGTGGAAATTTTTTTTTTCTTAATTAATTGTTTTGTTTGAAATTGTAACTACTCTACTTTTGGTTGAAAATTTATCTTTTTTTGTAAAAAATTCAACTATTTGGTTCAAAATTCCTCTTTTTTGGGAGAAAATTAATCTACTTGATTAAAAGTTGAACGTTTTTACTCAAAGATTCGTAATTTTAGTGGAAAATTCATCTTTTTGGTTTAAAATTCAACTACTTGGTTAACAGTTAAATTATTTTGTTAAAAAATCATTTTTTGTGTGTTGAAAATTAAACTATTACAGTAAGAAATTTATTATTTTAGTTGAATATTCATCTCTCCGGTGGAAAATTATTTTTTTCAACTCAAAATTTAACTATATATTCAAGTTTTGGTTGACAATTTTATCTTTGTTAGTTGAAAATTCATGTATTTTGTTGACAATTTGTCTTTTTTGTTAAAAAATAATTCTTGGTTAAAAATGTATTTTTTTGTTGAAAATTGAATTGCTCTATTTACAGATTCATCATTTTAGTTGAAAATTCATTCTGTTGGTGAAAAATTCAACTATTAATGATGAAGATTCATAATTTTAATTGAAAATTCATCACTTTGGTTGAAAATTTAACTATTTTGTGAAATTTGTTCTTTTGAAAATGTAATTATTCCATTTTTTCTTGAAAGTTAAACTATTCCAGTTGAAGTTTCATCATTTTAATTGAACAATTTTATGAATAATAGTTTTTTGTGGAAAATTGGTTTGTTTCTTTTTGGTTGAAAATTCATTTTTTTTCTTGAAAATTCGTCTTTTTGTTAGAAATTAATTCTTCCTGGTTGAAAATGAATTCTTCTGTTGAAAATTCAACTGTTCTAGTTACAGATTCATCATTTTAGTTGAAAATTTATCGTTTTGATAAAAAATTCAACTATTACAGTTGAAGATTCATAATTTTAATTAAAAAATGTTTGTAAATAAACATTTTTTGTGGAATTTTTTTTTAAATCAATTTTTTTGGTGGGATTTGTAATTATTCCACTTTTGGTTGAAAATTTATGTTTTTTTAGTTAAAAATTCAACTATTTCGTTTAAAATTCGTCTTTTTGGAAAAAAATTAATTTACTTGGTTGAAAATTCAACTATTTTAGTTAAAGATTCATAATTTTAGTTGAAAATTAGTTACCCTGATAACATAGAGTTCAGGGCCTAATATTTTTGAAGTATTAAAAATGAACTTCAATTTTTATTTAAACTATTATTCGTTAGACTGTAAATTATCAAAATTCCTATTTATTTAAGGCAGGCTTCACATTTTTCAACTATTTGATTGAAAATTTTTTTTTTTATTTCAAATGTATGCAGGTTAAAAATTAAACTGTTCTGTAAAAAATTCGTCGTTATACCTTGAAAATTCAATTCTTTTGTTGAAAATTCGTCTTTTTGGGTGATAAATTTCTTTTGGTAGAAATTTAATCTTTTTTGATTAAAAATTATTCTTTTTTGGTTGAGGATTCAACTTTTTTGCAGAAAATTTTTCTTTTTGGCTTGAAAATTCAACAATTTGGTTGAAATTTTTTTTCTTGCTTGACTGAATGAAAAATCTTTTTTGGTTGAAATTTCTTGTTTTGTTTTTTTTTTTTGAGTGAAAATTCTTCTCTTTTGGGTATAACTTTCATCTTCTTTGTTTAAAAATACAACTGTTTGGTTGAAAATTAATCAGTTTATTTTTAATTCCACTATTTAGTCGAAATTTTTTTTTTTATTCAAAATTATATTTTCAGGTTAAAAATTATTTTATGAAATATTTGCCTTACGCCTGGAAAATTCAACCATTTGGTTGAACACTTTTCTTGACTAAATAAACAAATTTTTTTTATTGAAAATTCAACTCTTTTCTTGACAATTTGTCTTTTTGGGTAATAAATTTCTTCTGGTAGAAATTAATTTTTTTTATTAAAAATGCAACTGTGGTTGAAAACTAATTTTTAGTTTTTGATAAGGATTCAACTTTTTTGAAAATTCAACTATTTGGTGCAAAATTAATTTTTGTATTTGAAATTTATATTTTCAGGTTAAAAATTAAACTGCTCTGTAAACAATCCGTCGTTATGCCTTGAAATTTTAATAATTCGGTTAGGTTTTTTTTTGACTAAACAACTTTTCT
>CAKNYM010047892.1:21853-40280 GCA_932195095.1 Andricus curvator
TGATGTTTGTTTGATGCACGAATGCACGAATATAAAAGATTCCTTGGTTTGAGACGAATCGATTGACCTACAATTATAATACATTTTATGAAAGATTAGGGAAGTTATGGTAATTTATATATTTTTAAAATCGATTTTTATACCTAAAATGTTCTAATTCTCATAATTTAAAGTTGATGCGATTGATCGATAGCATTGATACATTTTATTGAAGAGTAAGGAAGCTATGGTTATTAGGGTGGTCCAAAAATGCACTGGAAATTTTCTTTTTTTGCATTTTTATCGGAACACCCCCCAAATTTGTTCGAATCCACCCAAATATAAATCCATTTTTTTTCGGTTTGAAAAAAATTGATATTTAGGGGTGGCGCAAGCCCCATGAAGTTTAACATGTATTTCCCATAAGAAAAAAAGACGTTTTTGTAAATCTTAGTCAGAATCCTCAATATTATCTCAATCGAGTTGAAACTTAACATTTCTCTTCACAATTAGCCATAGAATACGAATAAAATATCACTTTTCGAAAACCAACACCATAAGTCTGTTTTATAGGGTCCCAAAGAAACCCCATAAGTGAAAAAATGGGTTTTGCGAGTTTTTGGCGCTAATTATGATTTTTTGCGGTTTTTTTAATGCGAATTGTTTCTAATACACAAAATATGACTTCATACTGAAAATTAGATATTTTAATGAATTGTTTAAACAATTTATTATTGTTTTTAGCAATTTTCTCATAGAATGTAGTTAGAAAGACGCGGTTTTTTCACAAATTTTCCATTTGTTGTCCAATTTTCAATTATAGGGAAGTGATAGTTCATCAATGTTAACAATAGTGATTATTTAAACAATTTATCATAATTATTAATAATATTATATTTGAATAATGCTAGAAAGATGCGGATTTTTTTTAAATTTCTGGCGTTTTGTTCAATTTTCATTTGTAGTGAAGTACTAATTAATTCAATTTAACAAAATAATTGTTTAAACAATTTATTATAATTATTAATAATATTATATTTGAATAATGCTGAAAAGATGCGGTTTTCTTTTTAAATTTCTGGTTTTTGTCCACTTCTCATTCGGAGTGAAGTAATAATTAATTCAAGTTAACAAAATAATTGTTTAAACAATTTATTATACTCATTAATAATATTATAATTGAATAATGCTAGAAAGATGCGGTTTTTTTTTAAATTTCTGGCTTTTTGTTTAATTTTCATTTGGAGTGAAGTAATAATGAATTCAAGTTAACAGAATAATTGTTTAAACAATTTATTATCATTGTTGATAATATTCTCTTTGCTTAATCGGTAGAAAGTTGCGGTTTTTTCTGAAATTTTCAACTGTTTGTTTATTTTTTATTAGGCGTGACTTGATAATTAATTAGATTTAGCAAAAATAATGGTTTGAACAAATTATTACTGTTTATGACTATCTTCATCTATATTTTAAACAATTCATTAAAATATCTAATTTTCAGTATGAAGTCATATTTTATGTATTAGAAACAATTTGCATTAAAAAAACCGAAAAAAAAAATCATAATTAGCGCCAAAAACGCGCAAAACCCATTTTTTCACTTATGGGGTTTCTTTGGGACCCTATAAAACAGACTTATGGGGGTGATATTTGAAAAGTGATATTTTATTCGTATTCTATGGCTAATTGTGAAGAGAAATGTTGAGTTTCAACTCGAATGAGATAATATTGAGGATTCTGAATAAGATTTACAAAAACGTCTTTTTTCATGGGAAATACATGTTAAACTTCATGGGGCTTGCGCCACCCCTAAATATCAGTTTTTTCAACAACAAAAAAATGGATTTATTTTTGGGTGGATTGGAACAAATTTGGGGGGTGCACCCATAAAAATTCGAAAAAAAAATTTTTGGACCACCCTAATGGTTATGCATAATATTTGAGAACACGGTTTTTTATAGTAAAACTTTTTTGACTAACATAATTTACAATTGATGCAAGAACGGAAAAGATTCCTTGATTCGAGAAAAATCGATTGATCTATAATATTAATACACTTTATTGAAAATTCAGGAAGTTATGCTCATTTATAATATATGCATGAATATAAAAGATTTTTTGATCATAAATTCTCAAATAAAATAATTCTGACAATTTTTTTTTTTTTAATCATAAAGCTTGCAAAGGACCGAACTTTTCCTTTCCCTTTTCCAGCTCGAAAAATTATCATTTCGAATTCAAAATTTGATTTGTCTGATTTGTCTTTGTATTTCAAAAATTGTTTGTATTATTTTGTAATTTTGTATTTTTTGTAAATTTCTATTTTTAAATTGATCAAATGAAGACTTTCGGTTTGTCTATTATCGACAAAAATAACTAATGCTTCCTCTATGAGGAAGCAAATACATTTGCTAACGGGAAGCAAAGTGCTCGTGAAATGAGCCCCATATAATTATAAATACAAAAAAGTGGAAACATTCGAGATCGAATTCACAGCTAGTTATTATTTTGTTGAAAATTTAAAAATTTTCTTAAAAAGACATATTTTTTTTGCAAATTCAACTGTTTTGTTGAAAATTCGTATTTTTGGGTTAAAAATTCAACTCTTTTCGTATAATATTAACCTTTTGTTTAAAATCCATATTTTGTTGCTGATGAGTCAACTGAAATATTTTTTGGATGAAAAATATTTTTTCTGAAAATTTGTCTTTTTAATTTAAGATTTCATCTTTTCTTAGTAGAAATATTGCATCTTTCTTGGAAAAAAAATGCAACTGTTTTGTTGAAAATTAAACTATTTCCTAGAAAATTTACTTTTTGTTTAAAATTTGTATTTTTCTGTAGAAAAGTCTATTGAAATCTTTTTGGATGAAAATTCAACTCTTTTTTTGAAAATTTGTCTTTTTGATTTAAAAATTCACCTGTTTTAGTAGAATTCTCATTTTTCGTGGACAAAAATGCAACGGTTCAGTTGAAAATTCAACTCTTTTTTGAAAATTTGTCTTTCTGATTTCAAAATTCACCTTCTTTAGTAGAAATTACATCTAAATGTATAGAATTCCTGAAAATAAAAACAAGAATCCAACGACCAAATTTGTACAATCACCATATTGTAATTTGAAAGAAAAAAGAAAAAATTTTCCTGAAATTTTTTTTTTCTTGGACAAAAAATAAAAAAGAGGAAAGAAAAATGAGAAATAAAAAAAAATAAAAAAAATTTGATAATAATAAAAATAAAAAGGACGGAAGAAATACAAAACAGAAGAAGGGGATTTAGTTGGTTGCCTTGTTATTTTTCTTTCCTCTTTTTTATTTTTTGTCCAAGAAAACAAAAAAAAATTATTTTTTTTTTTTTTAATTTTTCCTTTTTTTTTACAAATTACAACAGGAGCATTTTATGGTGATTGTCAAAATTTGGTCGTTGGATTCTTGTTTTTTTTTTATTTTCAGGAATTGACGTTAAATAGGATTTTGAATTTTATTTTAATCTAATTTAAAATTCTAAAATAAAAATTACATCTTTCTTGGATGAAAATGCAATTGTTTGGTTCAAAATTCAACAATTTTGTTGAAAAGTCATACTTTTTGATTGAAAATTCTGCTGTTTTGTTGATAATTTACCTATTTTATAGAAAATTTACTTTTTGGTTAAATTTAATATTTTGGTGTTGAGAAGAACTGAAATCTTTTCTGGATGAAAATTCAACTATTTTTTTTAACTTATTTTTTTTTTAAATTAAATATTCATCTGTTTTAAGAGAAATTTCATCTTTCTTGGAAAAAATGCAACTATTGGGTAGAGAATTCAACAATTTTCTTAAAAAATCATCCTTTTTGGGTGAAAATTCGTCTTTTTGGATTGAAAATCCATTTTTTTTCGTAGAAACTTATTTCTTGGTTGAAAATTCATATTTCGATTGTGAAAAGTAAACTAAAATCTTTTTTAACTGAAAATTCGACTATTTTTTTAAATTTATCTTTTTTATTCATAAATTCATCCGCTTTGGTAGAAATTTCTTTTTTTTTATGAAAATGCAACTTTTTGGTTAAAAATGATTCTTCTTTGCTTGAGTGTTCAACTACTTTTTTTTTAAAGAGTTATATTTTTAGTTGAAAATTATTCTCTTTAGTTGAAACTTTAACTATTTTGTTGAAAACTAATGTTTTTAAATTGAAAATTCAACTACTTGGACAAAATTTAAATTTAACTGTTTAGTGGAAAAGTCTTTTTTTTTTGTTTAAAATTGATTTTTTAACTGAAAATGTAACTTTTCCATTTTATTAAAGATTCATCTCTTTTGGTTCAAAATCCTCCTTTTTTGGTAAAAAAAAAATAATTTTCTTGGTTTAAAATTTAATTTTTGTTGCGTACAAATGCTTCAGGTTCTTGGAGAAATAATTTTTTGCCGAAGTCATATTTTTTGTTTGTAAATTCAATTTTTGTAGACAAAATTTATCTTTTGGCTTGAAAGTTCAACAATTTAGGTGAAATTTTCTTTCTTTAGTGAACAATCTTTATTTGTTGAAAATTCGACTTTTTGGTTTTAAAAAACTTTTTTTTGTATAAATTTCATGTTTTTTGATTGAAATATAAACTATGACACTTTTTGCTGGGAATTTATATTTTTAGGTTGAAATTTCAACTATTATGTTAAAAATTTCATTATTTTGTCGAAAATTCAAGTATTTTGTTAAAAAGCCATCTTTTATAATGGAAAAGACATTTTTTTGTTTAAAATAAATTAATTAATTTGAAAATTTTTAATTATTCTGTTTGTAAAAGATTCTATATTAAAAGCATTTCAAGATTAAAATACTGGTATTTGAATATTAATGACCAAAGAAAATTAAAAATTAGACAAGGAAAAATAAGGGAATTTTGAAAATTAAGTTCTAAGTAGTAAAATATTTTTGGAAACTAAAAATTACGTACGTGTTCGGACCCTTGGCAAACTAAAGGAGGCAGATACCCCGCTGCGAGTCAAATTATCCGGAACGAATGACCCCTTCATTGTTATGGAACGAATGACCCTTTCATTGTTATGCAACGAATGACCTTTTCATTGTTATGAGATTAAGGCCGGTTAGAAAAGCTGAAATTAGGAAAGTATGGATTAATTTAATTTTAATTATCAGAATTATTTAATTGATATAATTAGAAGATAGTGAAAATCGGTTAATATTTACAGTATTACTGAAAATCTTTAGGATGGAAAGATAATAATTTTTTCCCTAATCTGAATATTTAAAGGATTCCGGATGATAAAATTTTATCAGGATTTGAAATATGAATAATATGATTAAATTTGGTTGAAAATTGTATTGTTTGGTTGAAAATTTAATTATTCTGTTGAAAATGCAACTATTTTGTTGAAAACTCATCTTTTCATTAAAAATTCAACTGCTCTGTTGAAAATTAATTTTCTTAGTTGAAGGTTCATCTCTTTGAAAATAAATGTTTTAAACTGACAATTAAACAATTTCATTTTTGGTAAAAAATTTATTTTTTTGAGTTAAAGATTGAACTATTTGGTTAAAAATTTATCTTTTTTAGTTTCCTGCTTCATTGAGAATTCATCTTTTTTGGTTTTAAAGTCGATTATTTGACTTAAAGTTAAAATAGTTTGTAAAAAAATTATTTTTTGTTATTAAGGATTCATAATTACAAAATGTTACTACATTCATCGTTTTGCTAAACATTCCAACAATTTGGTAGAAAATTAAACTATTTGGTTGACAATTAAACTTTTTAGTTGAAACATCATATTTTTGGGTTAAACATTCAAATTTTTTAAAGATAATTCGTCTTTTTGGCTCTAAAATTAAATAATCTTGTTGAAAATTCATGTATTTTGTTGAAAATTCACCTTTTTTCTGGAAAATTAATCTTCTTAGTCGAATATTTATCTTTTTGGTTGAAAATAAAAAAAAAAATTTTAATTCATATTTTATGTAGAAAAAAATTATTTTCTGGAAAATTCATTTTTTTTTAAGATTCTTCATTTCAGTTGAAAATTTATCTCTTTTGTTCAAAATTGAAATATTTTACTAAAAATACATTTTTTTTATTAAGAATTAACTTCCTTTAATAAAAATATAACTATTCTATTTTTGGTTGAAAATTTATCTTTTGTATTTGAAATTTTTTTTTTTGAGGATTCAAATATTTTGTCAAAAATTCTTTTTTTTTTAAATTGAAAATTCAACTATTTGGTTTTGAATTCACCTTTCCGGATTGAAAATGCATCTCATTGGTTGAATATTCAACTATTTTGGTAAAAAGAAGTTTTTTAAAAATTTAATTCAACTGGTTGAAAATTTGTCTTAAATTAAATGTATTTTTAACAAAATAGTTTAATTTTCAACTAAAAAAGATACATTTTTAACCAAAATTGGAATAGTTACATTTTCAATTTGAAAAAATTAATTTTTTTACAAAAAACGATTTATCAACAATATAATTGAATATTGAAACAAAGAGATGAATATTCAACAAAAATATAAATTTTTAACAAAATTAATGAATTTTCAACCGAATTGTTAAATTTTAAACTAAAAGGATGAATTTTCAACTAAAAAAGATCAATTTTTAATTAAAAATACAAATTTTCAACCAAGAATGGAAAAGTTACATTTTCAGGTAAAAAATTATTTCCACCGAAGAACCAACGATTTTTCAACAAAATAGTTATATTTCGAATCAAAAAGATGAATTTTTAACTAAAGAATCTTTAACCAAAAAAATATGCTTTTTACAAAATTATTGAATTTTCCATAAAGTATATTAATATTTAATAAAAATTTAATCAAAAAACAAATTTTCAACCAAAGTGATTAATTTTTAACTAGAATTATGGCATTTCAAAAAAAAAAAAAACAACGAATTTTTAACAAAAAACGTAGATTTTTAACCAAATGGTATAATTTTCAACTTAAAAATAAAAATTTGCAATTAAAATAGAATAGTTAAATTTTCATTAAAAAAAAATAATTTCTAACAAAAACAAAAGAACAAATTTTCAACGAAACAGTTCAATTTTTAGCCGGAAAGATGAATTTTCCCACAAGAAGATTAATTTTTCACAAAAAAAAAAAAAAAAAAAAAAAAATTGTAATCAAATATATAAGTTTTCAACTAAATAGTTGAATTTTCACAAAAAGTGTTCAGTTTTGAACCAAAAAGATAAAATTTTAACTAAAAATAGAATAGTTAAATTTTCAGTTATGAAAATTAATTTTTAAACAACAAAACAAATTTTTAACAATGTATTTAAATTTTCAACCAAAGGAATTGATTTTCTATCAAAATATTTGAATTTTCAACCAAAAAATGGTTTTTAACGAAATTGTTTAATTTCCTATAAAGTAGATTAATTTTTCAGCAAATAGTCGAATTTTCAACGAAAATCATGAAATGTCAGCGAAGAAGAATAATTTTCTACAGAAAAAAAAACTAATTTTCAAGATAATAGTTAAATTTTCAACAAAACTATTTTCATCTAAAATGAAAATTTTTATCCAGATAACTTAATTTTTAACAAAGTAGTTCAACTTTTTATCCACTAGTTGAAATTTCAACAGAAAAAAAATTTACACTAAAAATGGAATAGTTGAATTTTTAGTTAAAAAATTAATTTTAAACAACAAAAAATTAATTTTAAACAATATGAGTTTTCAACCAAAGAAATGAAGTTTCTACCAATATAATTGAATTAACAACAAAAATTCATGAATTTTCAACCAAATAGTTTGAATTTTCAAATAAAAAAGATCAATTTTCAATTGAAAATTCAAATTTTCAACCAAAAATAGAATAGTTACATTTTCAGTTAAAAAATTAATTTTCGCACAAGAACTTCAATCAAAAACATGAATTTTTTAAAAAAAAGGTTAATTTTTTACCAAAAAAGACGTATTTTCAACAAATTAAATAAATTTTCAACAAAATAGTTTAATTTTCAACTAAAAAAGATACATTTTAAACCAAAAATGTAATGGTTACATTTTCAATAAAAAAAATTTTACGTCAAAAGAAAAAACGAATTTTCAAGCAGAGATGAATATTCAACTAAAAAATATAAATTTACAATCAATAATAGTTAAATATTCAGTTGAAGCAATTGATTTTCAACCAAAAAAAGTTAAATTTTCAGTTAATAAAATTAATTTTTACCCCCCAAAAAAACGAATTTTCAACCAAAAAATGGCTTTTCAACTGAATTGTCCAATTTCCTACAAAATAGATTAATTTTTTGCCAAATAGTTGAATTTTCAACGAAAATCGTGAATTTTCAATGAAGAAGGTTTCGATCCAAACAAATGAATTTTCAACTAAGAAAGACAAATTTTCACAAAAAATGAAATAGTTAAATTTTCACTTCCAAACATTAATTTTTAACAACAAAAAAACTAATTTTCGAGATAACATTTAAGCTTTTAAGTTAAATTTTCAATTAAAATAATTTATTTTTAACCAAAAAAATAACGCAAATTTTTAACAAAATAGTTCAATTTTTAGCCAAAAGATGAATTTTCCTGCAGGAAGATTAATTTTAGTTGAATTTTCAACTAAAAAAGATAAATTTTCAACTAAAAATGGAATAGTTAAATTTTTAATTTACAAAATTAATTTTTAACAAAAAAAGGAATGTTCAACAATGATGTTAAATTTTCAACTAAAGAAATTGATTTTTCAGCAAACGATTTGAATTAAAAATGGGTTTTCAACTGAATTGTCCAATTTCCTACAAAATAGATTAATTTTTTGCCAAATAGTTGAATTTTCAACGAAAATCGTGAATTTTCAATGAAGAAGGTTTCGATCCAAACAAATGAATTTTCAACTAAGAAAGACAAATTTTCACAAAAAATGAAATAGTTAAATTTTCAGTTCCAAACATTAATTTTTAACAAAAAAGAAAAACTAATTTTCGAGATAATATTTAAACTTTTGAGTTAAATTTTCAATTAAAACAATTTATTTTCAACCAAAAAAATAACGCAAATTTCTAACAAAATAGTTCAATTTTTAGCCAAAAGATGAATTTTCCTGCAGGAGGATTAATTTTAGTTGAATTTTCAACTAAAAAAGATAAATTTTCAACAAAAAATGGAATAGTTAAATTTACAAAATTAATTTTTAACCAAAAAAAAAAAAGAATTTTCAATAATGCAGTTAAATTTTCAACTAAAGAAATTCATTTTCCAGCAAACGATTTTAATTGTCAACCCCAAAAGACAAATGTTCAACAAAAAAATGGCTTTTTAACTGAATTGTCAAATTTTCTTCAAAGTAGAATTATTTTTGGCTAAATAGTAGAATTTCCACAAAAATTGAAATAGTTAAATTTTCAGTTGCAAACATTAATTTTGAACAACAAAAAAACTAATTTTCAGGATAATAGTTAAATTTTCAACCACATAACTTAATTTTTAACAAAATAGTTTAAGTTTCAACCAACTAGTTGAAATTTCAATAGAAAATAAAGATAAATTTTCAACTAAAAATGGACTAGTTTATGCAAAAAAAATTTGGTTAAATATTTAACTATTTTGATGAAAAGAAGTTTAATTCAACTGACTAAAAATTTGTCTTTTGGTTAAAAATTCTCGTCTCTTTGGTTTGGAAAATCTTCTATTATGTCTTTGAAAAATGCTCTTTTCTTGGTTTGAAAATTCAAATTAGCAACGTATTTATGGACAGCCCCTAATTTCGACAAATAAATATTTCATCAAATCTGTTAAACACGTGTCTTCCCAAATCCCCTCAAAAACAACATATTTATTGACAAATCGATACTGTGACTGATGAGGATGCCCAGCCTGACCGATTTGAAACGAACTCGCCCAATAGATTTTTGAAAAATGTAAATTAATCACAACCTCCTCAGTGTAAATTTTGAAAAGCCGTGAAATATGAGAAATGTCAAGAATTTGAAAGCAAGTACCGGTACATTGCAACATAACAAAAAGCAATCAACAAAAGCGGACGACCATGGTCCAAGGGTAGCAATATCAACAAAAACATGCCAACTTTGATACAGACAAATGACCTTGTTTTACTATCACGACAAAACCGATTTAGCAAAGTTTGCTTCCGTATAAAACCGACTCTCTAACAGCAGTCTAATTTTTTTCCTTTCTTCCTTTCTTCAATTTTTTCCTTAACTTTCGAAAACTTCCTAGGACGCTGCTACAGAAGAAGTCCAACGTCAAGCAAACTGGGATACAGAGGATGAAAAATCATGTGCACACGAAGAGAGTCATTGATCAGATTCAGCTGAGCAAAATCCCATTGACATGGTCCTTGGTGTGTCAGAAATTTTGAAGTATCGCGGATGAACAGCTATACTACTATGCAGCTACCGCTATACTACTGTACAGCTTTCCCTTTCGGGAGATAAATCATCTTGTATACATATAGTGTTCACAGAAGAAAATCTGGTCGGATGAATGGTAAAGTGTCCAATATGATGGGGATCAGATGGGGATTAGATGAAAAAGAGACTTCAAATTTGAATCTCGTAGAAAATTCTGATTTTTAGGTTGGCTGTAGTAAATTTCATTGTTGTAGAAGATTTACCCTAGTGGATAAATGTTTACCAAAAAGTAGAGAACTAAAACTATTTTCACAGGAACACTGAGAAAAATGGATTATACCCGGTAATAAAAAATATGTTAGCGGATATAATCTTGAACTACAATCTATAGATATTAAGAAATAGATATTACAGGATAATATCTTGGATTCTTAAACTTTAGAATCTGAGATAATAAAATCTATAATCCAAGATTTTAAAATCTAATATCCATATTAGAATCATGGTCCATTAGATAACCTCAAACTAGCTGTGAATTCGATCTCGAGTGTTTCCACTTTGTTTGTATTTATAAATATATGGTGCTTATTTCACGAGCACTTTGCTTCCCGTTAGCAAATGTATTTGCTTCCTCATAGAGGAAGCATTAGTTATTTTTTTCAATAATAGACAAACGAAAGTCTTCATTTTGATCAATTTCAAAATAGAAATTTACCAAAAATACAAAATTACAAAATAATACAAACAGCTTTTTAAATACAAAGACAAATCAGACAAATAAAATTTTGTATTCGAAATGATAATTTTTCGAGCTGGAAAAGGGGAGGGAAAAGTTTTGTCGCACACTATCTCTTTTCCAGCTTTATGGTTTCTTTACAAAAATTGTCAGAATTATTCTATTTGAAAATTTATGATCAAAAAGTCTTTTCTATTCATGCGTCAATTTTAAGTATGTCGATGAAAAAAGTTTTTCTGTTTGAAACAGGTGATTAAAATATTATAAATGAGCATAACTTCCTTAATATTTGATAAAGTGTATTAATATTATAGATCAAAGAAAAAAGCGCACAAGAGAACATTAAACATGACAGGTCTTAGCGATGAGGAGAGAAATAGACTCGAAAATGATTACAAAGACAAAAAGAGGAAAATGAAACGACTAGTCAAGGAGAGTAAAGAAAAAATCAGAACAGAAGAAGAGAACAAAATACAAAACGGCTTTGGAGGAATAATGAAACTACTATATAAACAGTTGAAGGAAAGTAAAAGTACAGAGTTTGCTAGCATGAGAAACAGCAAAGGTGAAATGCTATACACTGTTAAAAATGTTTGCAATTTTAATATAGATTTACTATACATTTGTATAGTAAATCTAAAAACTCGGTCTATGAAATAGTAATTAAGAGGCTGCATAGTAAATTTCATATACATGTATATTGGTCAACTCTTAGAAAAGTCAGGTAAATTCACTTTACACAAATTAAAATTAATTTTGGCAGTAATCGTCAATTCCAAATAATAAAGCATGATATTTTTTTCTAGTTAAACATAAATTATACTGGGTTTTAAGTGGAAAAGTTCAACTAAGCGAATAATTAAGACACCTAACCTAAAAGCAGCGTTTTTTTGGTTAAAATTCTGACATTTACAGTGAATTTTGAAGAAAATCCCACCTGTACGTTGTACTTTGATTATAAATATGAATTTAGTCGATGAATTGTAGGTTATTACTTTAGTTTCAAATATTTGACAAGATTTGTGTGCATCAAAGAACTTTCAAATTTCACGCGCTCTGTTTTACTATACATGTATATTAATTTTACAAGATGATGGTATGTTAAATTTACTACACGTATATGCATATTGCTTCCATTACATTTATAGTAAAATCGTATTAGAAATTTCTAACAGTGTATGATATAGACAGGATAGTAGACGCTTTAAAAGACTCTTTTAAAGAACTATTAGGAGGTGAAGATATAGGACAACAAAACTGCGACATAGAACATAATGCATTAGAAAACCCAATTGAAAAAGTCTGTTTCACTGAGGTCCGAGACATAATTAAGAACTTGAAAAACGGTAAGGCTGCTGGAATAGACAGTATTAGTGCTGAAATGCTCAAATACGGTGGCGAGTACATACCTCACAGGTTGTGCGAATTAATAAATTTATGTATCGAGACGGGGAAAGTCCCAGACGATTGGAAAAAAGCGATTATCGTACCAATATACAAAAGAAAGGGAGATAAAAACAACTGCAGTAATTACAGAGGTATCAGCCTACTAAGTACCGTAAGTAAAATATACTCAAAAATACTTATTCGTAGGGTAATGGAAATCACAGACGAAAAGATACGGGAAGTCCAAAGTGGTTTTATGCCAGGAAGATCATGTACAGATCAGATATTTAGCCTAAGACAGATCACAGAAAAAAGCTTGAGAGTAGGAAAGAAAGTTTTCTGTGCATTTATTGACCTAGAAAAAGCATTTGACACGGTAAATAGAAGTAAACTTTGGGAAGTTCTTAAAGAGTACGGAGTAAATGGAGGGCTCCTGCAAGCAATAAAAACAATATATACAGGTAGTAAAGCGAGCGTAAGGGTAAACGGGAAACTGAGTGACTGGTTCGATATTACGCAAGGCGTGAAACAAGGATGCGTTATGTCCTCGTGGCTATTTATCGTATTCATGGATAAGTGTCTAAGAACTGCACTCTTCGATGAAGAAGGTGTAGATCTCCAAACAGTTAAGGTACGTGGGTTAGCTTTCGCAGATGACAAGATTGTTATGGCAGAATCAGTCGAGGACTTGCAAAGAATGTTGAATAAACTTCATACAAGCATGAAGGACATGGGACTCAAAATTAACGTAAATAAACAAAAATCATGGTGTTTGAGGGAAAGAGTGAGAAAACAATGTGCAACATTGTCCTAAATGATGAGAGATTAGAACAAGTTGACAAGTACGTATACCTAGGGGCAGTCGTCATTTCCTCCACAGATACCTGCGTACCCTTCCCCTTCCAGTGTGCAACGACACTACCCCTCACTGGATTCGAAATTGCTCCAGGCCCTCGATGCTAGGTCCCCTGTGGAGATAATCCTTTTGTCTTTCCACTTACATCTATTCCTATTTCAAAAATATGAGTATGTCCAAGAAAATCATTTGAATACGCAAAAGTAGGTTAAGTCTAATCTAATATAGTATAAATACGTATAATATATGAACTTTTTATATGGATAAATTTGACATGAATGTAATGCCAAACATATATAGATTCTACAGTTTCAATTCTCGCAACACTTATTTCTTATAATTTTCTATTTCTTCAACATATTTTACTATATTTTATTCGATATATATATATATATATATATATATATAGGTATACATACACACATTTATATTGTTCTTTCAGGTCATCATTTCAACTTTCAGTTAGATCGAGGCAATAATCAATTAAATTTAACAGAAATAATTTTTCAAACAATTCATTACTGTATATAATAATAATATGATCTTACGATAATTCTAGAAAGTTGCAGTTTTTTCTAAAATTTTCCACTTTTGGTCCACTTTTAAATTATGGTGAGATAATAATTAATTTAAGTTAACAAACGTAATTGTTTGAACAAGTTATTATTTTGTAGACATTTTTGATGTGAATTGTTGGCTTTCGGGTCAGGTGAATTGAAAACAATAAATTGTTTCACACGTTTCGGCATACAGTGGTGGCCCTCATCAGTGAGTTTTATTAAATCTGTGAAAAGTACATAATGTATGTCATTTGAATATACGTCGCTAAAAGATGATTTCAAAAAAGTTCTTCGACGGCAGTGTTTTCTGACAACTTTAAAAAAATTTGTTTGAAAAATTGTCTACTACATTGTAACTGTTTTTTCATCAATTGTACTTCGTTAAAAGAATTTTTTTGAAGAATACTGCAAGCTATATTAATAATTATTAATAAAATTAAATTAAATTACAAATTTTAATCAAAGAATTTATATAATTTCTCAACTGAGATATTAACCAAAGAATAATACTTCCAATTGTAAAACTGCTTACCTACAAGACATTATGTACTTTTCACAGATTTAATCAAACTCGCTGATGAGGGCCACCATTGTGAACCGAAACGTTTGAAACAACTTAATTATTTTCAATTTACCTGACCCTAAAACCAACAATGTAGATCAACAATTTCTAAAAAATTTACTTTCGAGGGTCAATACGATTTCCCAGCTATTATCAAGTTATTATTATTTTTAATAATATTCTCTTTGAATAATGTTAGGAAGTTGCGGTTTTTTTCTGAAATTTTCAACAATTGTACCAATAAAAAAACAAAAGATAACAATTTAAATCACCTCATTAACGTAATGGGAATTGGGAGCTTACGAAAATTTTAACTTCAAATCGGAATTGTTGAGAATCTACGTATATTTACGATTATATTCTCAAACTCGACAAAATGTCAGAAATTTTGTCGACCTATTGGCATTTTTATTTGAGGAATAGGCGAGAAAATAGGGAAGAAATAGGTAAGTTGAAAAACAAAGGACCTAAGAATTAAGATCGAGGGCCTGGAGCAACTTCGCATCCAGTGAGGGGTAGTGTCGTTGCACACTGGAAGGGGAAGGGTACACAGGTAGCCGTGGAGGAAAAGACGATCGCCCATACCTAGGTAGTCTATTCACTAGCGACGGAAAAATAGATGGGGAGTTAGATAGGCGCATAAATAAGGGTAAGCAGGTTATCGGTAGAGCAGGGTCCATCCTAACAAATAAAAACATATCAAAAAAAGCTAAAATGGCCATACATAATTCTATATTCGTACCGACTGTACTATACGGTAGCGAGACATGGACCTGTCAAGAAAAGGACAGGAGTAAAATTAACGCGATCGGCATGAAACCTCTGCGCATAATATGCGGGAAAACACTAATGGACAAAGTCCGAAACGAGACAATCCTCAAAGAATGTGGTGCAAAAGAGACAATAGTTGACACATGGGAAAGAAATCAGTTAAGATGGTTCGGACATCTTGAAAGAATGAAAGATGAACGACTGACCAAACAAGTGTATAAAGGTAAAGTAAATGGCAGAATACCCAGAGGTAGACCGCCGAAAGAATGGTTAGAATCTGTAAATGAAACATTAATCCGTAGAGACATAAGAAGCCATAGAAACACAAGAGCTTGCATGAAAAAATGCATGGAAGTGAAGGAAGCTAGATTAGTATGCCAGGACAGAAAAAGTGTGGCGACAAATAGTTTGTAAACAGAGTGACAGTACAATGAATGACGCCTGAAACAAAGATCTTGGATACTAATGGGCCCAAGTGGAGAACCATAACTTGGGGTGATCGCTAGAGAGATTGATCAGCAACCTGGGTCGGAGCAGTGTTGCGGAATAAACGTGTCATTTAAATAAATAACACGAGAATTCCAGATCAATCTAAAATATATATACCTAACACTTATATACCTATCTACCTCATACCTGTATACCTACCTACCTTATACCTATATACCCATATGCACACTACTATTCTCCAACCGAGCAGGTCACGCCTACCCCGAAAGGGAAATGGCTTAATGGTATAATAATAATAATAATAATAAATTTCAACAAAACAGTTCAATTTTAAACCAAAGAGGAGAATTTTCAACTAAAATGATGAAACTTGAATAAAAATTTTTACAAAATAGTTTAATTTTTTATCAAATCATTGAGTTACAAAGACGAAATCTGAAAGAACATGTAATAATTGATGTTTCACCCAAAAATGATTTTAATTTTAAATAAAATCGATTCACCTAAAAAAGGCGAATTTTCAACAAACTAGTTGAATTCTCAAACTGAAGAGACCATCTCAAAAAAATGCATAAATTTTCAGAAAGAAAAGATTAATTTGGATTTAAAAATATAAATTTTTAACAAAAAATAAAAAAGTTACATTTTTCGTTTACAAAATTAATTTACAAAAAAAAAAACAATTTTCAACCAAAATATTTTTACAACAAATTTTTCAAACAAATAGTAGAATTTTCAACAAGAAAAGATTAATTTTTATTTAAAAATATAAATTTTTATCCAAAAAACAGAAAAGTTACCTTTTTCCTTGGAAAATTAATTCGCAGCCAAAAAAAAAAGAATTTTCAACGAAGTAGTTAAATTTTCAACCAACTAAAAGTAAAGACTAATTTTCAACCAAATAGTGAAACTTTTAACCAAAAATTACCAAATTTCAAAAAAATACATGAATTTCCAACTGAAAAGATTAATTTTGATTTTAAAATATAAATTTGTAATCAAAAATAGAAAAGTTAGACTTCCCATTAAAAAAATCAATTCACAAAAAAAAAGAAGAAATTCGCCAAAAATAAAAGTTGATTTTTTAACTAAGAAAGATTTAAATTTCAAATCAAACCAATTCACCCAAAAAAGTCGAATTTTCAACGAAATACAGTTGAATCCTCAATAAAATAAGTTTTTCAAGTTTTTGATTTTTTTTTTTCATTTCAGTTTGTATTTTTTGTGGTTTTAATAGCAGTCATAACATTTTTCGCTCATAATTCATTTTTTTTAATTCTAATACTTGTTTCACGAAAGAAACATTTAGTTAAAAATTAATTTTTTTGATTAAAGATTCTTAATTTTAGTTGAAAATTCATTTGTTTAGTTGAAAATTGGTCTTTTTTGGTGAAAAATTAATCTTCTTGATTGAAAATTCAACTATTGATTAAAAATGAACTATTTTGTTAAAAATTTGTCTTTTCGGGTTCAAAATTCCATTATTTGGTTGAAAATTAACTTTTTTGTTGAAAATTCATATTTTTTGATAAAAAGTTAAACTGTTTTGTGAAAATATTCGTATTTTGACTTGAAAATTCAACAAAATAATTTTTTTTTCTCTCTTGAATAAAAAATCTTTATGTTTGAAAAATTAACTATTTTGTTGAAAATTTGTTTTTTTAAATGAATTTAAGTGTTTTTAATTTGAAATACAACATTTTTGTATTTGTAATATCAACTATTACATTTTTGTTGAGAAGTCATTTTTTTTTTTGAAAATTCAAAAACTCGGTTTACTTTGTTAAAAATTCATTTCGTTGGTTGAAAAATTGTTGTTGCTGTTTTTGTTTGTTTGTTTGTTTTTTTTTTTTTTTGAAGAAAATTAATCTTACGAATTGAAAACTCAATTTAGTTGATTTTTTTTCTTTCTTGACTGAAAAATTTGTATGTTTGAAAAATTACCTATGTTGTTGAAAATTTGTCTTTTTAAATTAATTCAAGAGTTTTGGATTTAAAATACAAAATTTTTGTAGTTGTAATATCAACTATTACATTTTTCATTGAGAATTCATTTTTTTTTGTTTGAAAATTCAAATACTCGGTTTACTTTGTCAAAAATTCATTTCTTTGGTTGAAAATTTGTTGTTGCTGTTTTTTTTTCTATTTTTTTTTAAAGAAAATTAATCTTATGAATTGAAAATTCAACTTAGTTGATTTTTTCTCTTTCTTGACTGAACATTTTTTTTATATTTGAAAAATTAACTATTTTATTGAAAATTTGTCTTTTTAAATGAATTCAAGTGTTTTTAATTTAAAATACAACATTTTTGTAGTTATAATATCAACTATTACATTTTTCGTTGAGAATTCTTTTTTTTTTTTAATTCAAATACTCGTTTTACTTTGTGAAAATTCATTTCTTTGGTTGAAGATTCCTAATTTTGGTTAAAAATTCAGTTCTTCAGTTGAAAATTTGTTGTTGCTGTTTTTTTTTTTTTTTTTTTTTGAAGAAAATTAATCTTATGAATTGAAAATTCAATTTAGTTGATTTTTTTTTCTTTCATGAATAAAAATTTTTTATTTTTGAAAAATTAACTACTTTGTTCAAAATTCGTCGTTTTAAAGGAATTCAAGCGTTTTTAATTTAAAATACAAAATTTGTGTAGTTTTAAAATCAACTATTACATTTTTCGTTGAGAATTCCTTTTTTTTTTAATTTAAATACTCGGTTTACTTTGTCAAAATTCATTTCTTTGGTCGAAGATTCCTAATTTTTGTTAAAAATTCATTTCTTTGGTTGAAGATTCCTAATTTTTCTTAAAAATT
>CAKNYM010047895.1:0-22156 GCA_932195095.1 Andricus curvator
ATCTAGCTCGTATATTTACTACTTTCTTAAACGGAGAACAACCCGTGCCACAGTGGCTAGTGGAAGGACGCACGGTATTGATCCCTAAGACCGGAGATTTTTCAAGTCCAAAGAACTACAGGCCCAGAGCTTGTTTGAACACCAGCTACAAGCTATTCACTGGCATCCTCAAAGACAGGATATTAACATCTATCGAACAATAGTAGTATGGAGTGCAATAATTGAACAAGTTGGATGCAAGAGAGGTCTGACAGGTTGCAGGGAGAACCTGTTAACAGAGAGGTGTATTACCAAGGATTCGATCAGGTATCGACGCAATCTGTCCATGGCTTGGATTGACTACCGTAAGGCATTCGATAACACGAACCATGAACTACTTATTAAGCTCCTTGAGTGTCTGGAGCACTGATGCCAATGTTGGCGCCTTTTGCTACTGCGCTTGCGTTCGGGCCGCGCACTGGTTGGCCGCAGTTGGCGCGCAATTCAAAATTGGAAATAAAAACAATTCTTGTAATTGAATAAATAATTATTGAAAAATGCACAAGAATGTATATAAATTGTACAACTTCTGATTTGAGACAAGAAAAAAATTTATTTCACATACATTTTTAAATAACAGTTTATTTTCTTTGACTTCCAAAGAATAACTTATACTTATATTTCACAAGACATTTAATTTCAGATGTCTAAAATCAGAAGTTGTACAATTTATATACATTCTTTTGCATTTTTCAATAATTATTCATTTAAATTACAGGAATTGTTTTTTCTGCATCTCCCTCTTGCCTCTATCTATTGTGCTCCGAGGCAAAAGCTCTGGATACCTATGTGGCCCGCCGAACAAAAGAGAATATAAGGACAGCCACCTTTTATACATGGACGACCTTAAACTCTTTGCTTCCTCGAAAGAGGACCTTAACATCCTTGTGGAGGCGGTAAATAGGTACTCTAAAACGATTGGCATGAGCTTCGGACTGGACAAATGTGCCTGCGTCCACCCACATCAAGGAAGACTAGAAACTACATCATCGCGTCACGATCAGGATGTTCAACTCATAGGCGGAAATACCATTCAACGTCTTGGTATTGGAGAAACATATACATATCTTGTAATACCGCAAGCGGAAACCCAAGATGTGCTTACCTACTAGGACAGAAGGAGCAGAAGCGGATGACGTACACGTTCCAGTTGCGTCGGGATTGGTTGCTTTAAGGAACCGTGATCGTAGCTTCCGGAGCCTACAACTTCTCCCAATAGAATAAATAATAACATAATAATAAAATAATAGATTTATAATAATTTATTATAAATTTAAATATATTCATTATTGCATTAATGTTGTATTATTATTGTATAATTATATTATTGTTATTATTATTAATAGTCTAATTATTACAAATGATAGACTGGTGACTTGTATGGAATATATAGTCTGTAATTTCGCTTTAAATAATCGGCTTTTTCTGAAAAGTCTTGAACTCGGAAATTATTTACACTAAAGAACAATAAAAATATTAAAAATGAATTATTTATGTTTTTTAAATACATCTACGTTAAATATCATACATATCGAGATTTTTTTTAAATTTTCTTTAGAGAAAAAAACTTGCGTTGAATAAATGATTATACTGCAACAAAAATTTATAAATATTTCCCTAAGCTTTCTTAAAAATGTACTGCTGATCGTTTCTAAAAGAAAAACGTTTAAATCCGTTCACAATTGCGACCAATACACTACTTTGAATTGTAAATTCCCGATCCAGCCCACTGTGCAGCGGAAAGAATAAACCCCAAAGGTTTTATTTTTACTCCAGACTTTGCCTGAGCCTGTCGGGAACTTCGTGATTTGACTAGGCAGAGTCCGAAGTGAAAGTGCGACTTCGGACTTTGCCTGACACCGCTCAGTCAATTCGCGGAGGGACCAGGCAGACTGCGGTGTGCCGGCACATCGGACTTTGCCTGTAACATATATATATATATATATATATATATATATATATATATATAAATGCATAAAATATTATCCATGTTGACTACTCACTCCTGAAGGCCCGGATTAAGAAAGCGCAGGAGAAAAACGTTCGCGAACAGCTCTTTGACAAGAGGATGCACGGCATCTTCCACAGAAATGTGGAAGATCAGTCGATGTCGTATGAGCTAACGTTTGCTTTCCTTAGATCACCCGGATTGAAGTCAGTCACGGAGGGCTTCATTTTGGCATGTCAAGACGGTGTCATTTCCACTCTAGCGGACCGTCACCACATTTTGAGCCAAGAGATTTCCGATGATAGCTGCAGAGCGTGTCATGCACACCCCGAGCATCTAGGACACATACTATCTAGCTGTCCAACTCTTGCGGGAACGACCTACATCCAAAGGCACAACGCGGGACTAAGAGTGCTTCATTACCATCTCTGGCACTCTTATGGCATTAGCCCAAATACATCTTCGCTAAACGGAAAGTCGAAAAGGAGAAGTGCCACATATACTGGAACTTCATATTCTCGACAATTGTTCCTGTTAATAATTCGATTCAAACCCTAGATTCTTCTTTAATCGGTCTGAAATGAACGAGCGCGCTTTTATGGGCCGTTCATATACCACGTGTAAATTTTTTTTCCCTTCCCCCCCCCCCCCCCCGTGTGGACAGACGTGGAATTTTTACGACCCCTCCCCCTGACTCCTCTGTCCACCTGGACTTATTCCATATTTTATGAAAATTTGGATATTCGTGGTATTCAAAAGCAAGGAAGGTAGAAGGAGCGGTGAATTATCTGAAAATTTGGTTTTTCTTTAAAACAAAAGCTTAATGATACAAAGAATAAAGTCCAATCAAAAAGTAGTACAAAATTTTTATTTGATCATGTTTTTTCTTAAAAGAAATCCACAGGTGCAGGAGAACATGCATCCACGTGGATTTTGGCTAGAACCCCGGCATCCGTCGTGAACAATCGTCGACTTTTGCCCCCCCCCCCCCCAATAACTGTTCACGTGGAATGTGGCTGGCTTCTTATATAGAACCGAATGGCTCTAATATGTTCTTTATTAATGGATAATTGCAAATATGTCAGGAAAGTTTAATGGATGTGCATAATAATGTAGCATTTTCATGATTTTGAAACAATTTTTCCCGCAAGGATGATAAATATGACATTTATAAATTTTATGTCTTAAATTATCCTAATTTTTCCCTGTAAGTAGTAACGTACTTTCTGTTCAGCATTTCAAACCCCTCCCTTTATGAAATCCTGGCTGCGCCACTGTCCATTGCATACATTCTTTAAAAGAATTATGACTATAAAGTGTTTATAAGGTTTATATAAGATTTTTAAAATATAGGTCAAAAATGATCGATTATAGCAGTGTGCTGAACTCACTTGTTTCTTTGAGTATCATTTGTTTGGTCTATAATCTCTGTAAGAGAGGTCTGTGAGCTGTCTCATAATGATGTAGTGTTTTTTTTTTGCCAAAGATGAAAGTAAATATATAAGTAAAGTACAACATTTTTGTGGTGGAAATGGTGAAGCACTGATCTACACCTGTTACAATTTTGTAAAAACTGAGGTTCAATATACTTTCGATTCTGTCTAATCAGGGACATAATGTTTTTCACCTATAATCCTATTTTTCATGTACTTTTTAAATATGATGCTTACATTTGCAAGATATGAAAAGATCATAGTGAAATTACAAATTTTTCTAGCATATTCGCCTATTTGTTTGTTAATTAAGTTATTAAATCAGTAAAATTAATTTATTTTGCGTCGAGTTTTTCTTTTTTTCGTTAATTTCAGATTATTTTCAAGTCATAATGACATCTGAAATTTTCGTTCCGTTACGTTAGGTTATTGTAAATAGAATGAAACTTTTGTTCCTATTCTGTTACGTTAGTTGCATATATGGAAACCAGAATTAAAATAAGTTTTGTTACACAGCTTGTAACCTAATGAAATTCAATGTGATGCGTTATGAATTGTATCACGACAAAAATAAAGAATTAAAGTATACGGTCTACAATAAAAAATCTCAAATGAATGGAATTGAAAAAGAATTTGTTTAATATTTACGTGTTATAACATTTATGTGTTAAAAAAATTCGTACACAATTCAGGTATTTGTCAAACGCATTTTCCTCCAGGAAGTTTAATTCCATATGAAACTTGCTGCTCCCTGATCATTACCTGATCGTCCCATTGACTTGCGATTGAAATTATATGATCCAGGTGTGTCAAACCAATTTTCCTCGAGAATGCTTGGCTTCAAATAAACATTTTCTGCTCTCAGAGCATTGCCTGACCATTCCGTAGACTTCCGATTGAAACTGAATGATCCCAGTGCGACCCAGGCGTGGCAAACTAATTTTTCTCAAGAAAGTTAAGCCTTAGATAGAAGTGTGCTAATTCCCTTATTATTCCTGGCCGTCCTGTGGATCTACACTTAAATTACAGTCATTCTTGATATAATATTGATAATATTTAAATGTGCATTTTATTGTTATTTTTAACAACAATTATCTCGTAAACCGTAAGAGATAGGTAAAAATGGATGTCATTTTTGTGTTTTGAGTACCGCATATACAACACCATAATATGATTATCCATATTATGCACTGACATCGATTTTGACCTATCACTTACGGTTTACGCGATATTTATTAATAATAACAATAACGATAATTTCTGTTAGGAACGGTGGCAAGCGGCGGACTTTTTACGCGTTTCGTGCTATTAGGGAACGATGTAATGAAATAAAAGTTTTACTACACACCATTTGGAATGATTATATTTAATAATGACCAAAATTCAAATTGAATAATTACGATTATGTGTATAAGAAATCATTTTTAAGCTTGAATAATGTTTTGAATTGTTTGACCTTCCTGAAGTAGAAACAATACTAGTGTATCATTTCTAACCCAAATTCTTCCTTCACTTTGTTTATAACGTACTAGCTGAGATAGAAGCAGCACGTGATTTTAGTCTAAAATGTCCACGATTAAATCTGTTTTCAGACAATAATCATGGAATAGTGTTCATTTAAGGCCAAAATTTCTCAATAAAACTTGGTTTGGTACATCTGGATTATTTAGTTCTAGCCAAACATATTATAAACGTAGATGCGGTACGGTGTGTCAGAGTAGGGGAACGATATATATATTAGGGTGGCCCAAAATGACACACTTCCGATTTTTCATTATTTCTGACTGGAAACCTGTTCCTCATACTGAAAAACTAATGTCCATTTTTTTAAATAATTTTTCAATAATATGTATTTAGAGGTGCCGCCAAGATTTCAAAGTTTTCGGTTGAATAATCGATCAAAGTTCATAAAATCGTCAACTGTGCAAGGAAACGTTAACTTTTCCTGGGCACCTTTGTTACAGTAAGCGGATTATGGGAAAGTGGGCGAGGCACCTACCTGCGAATTTTATGGTCTTGGACTCAGGTTATCGGAACTGACAATGAGAATTTGAAGGTTTCTTCTACCTGTGTATTTATGTAGCAAAATAAGGCAATTCAATTTTTGAGGCTGGGTTCTGGTTCCAACGCCTTTAAAATGGCTTGATTGTGTACATATTTGAGCTGTCCAATAAATTCAAGGTTTAAAATTTTTTGCTGTTAATATCAATGTACTGATTATTTAAACAATTGTATTTATGAAAATTAATTATATGAATATTTTCAACGCTGCATAATTTTAAATGTTTAAATAATTGAGAATAATTATTTGTTTAAACAATTTGCAACACAAAACAAATGTATGAAAACATTTAGTAAATATTGTTATTGGATGATAATCTTTTATTATTCAAACAACTTTTATGAGACGATAATGTTAAATGTTTAAAAAATAATAAATAAAACCTAAATCAGTTTATGTAAACATCCTATTTATAATGATTTCGAATACGAAATTCATATTTACTGTCTTTATGATTGGGATAGATATTTCGAGAGAAATGTGTAGGTATAGACTATATTAGACCATGAATGGATCAGCCGAGGCAACACGCCCACCATTAAAAAAGTAATTTATGGACTACCTGAGTCGCTTACGTCCGAATCATTTCTGGTTTTTGGTAATAATCTTATTGATGTTAAAATTTAAATTATACGATTTTCAAAAGGTCGCATCCTGAATCTATGAGAAACAACTGTTGTAATTTTCAGCGATAACAAATAACATTTAGGGTCTGAAAGAAGCTCTTGAAAATCATGGTTTAACGCAAAAACAGCCATGTTTTAGACTTTAAAAATAATCCTAAAAATGATTTTTTTGATATCTTTTTTTTACAGCACTTTCCTCATTACCGAATAAGGCGTTTCCAAAATTTCATTAGATTCTTCAAATAATTTATATGTTAGATTTGAGCATGAAGAAAAATGGAAATTTTTCTATGTTAAACTCCATAAGAAATTAATAACCTTGGCAGCACCTCTAAATATTATTGAAAAATTATTTTAAAAAATGGATATTAGTTTTTCAGTATGAGGAAAAAGTCTGGTGCAAGCTGCGGACATGGAGCGACCCAAGGACGACCGCCTTCTGCATTTTCCCCGCAAGTGTCTCAGCATTTTGTTGACACGCAGGGATGCTTTTCAGGCTATTAACCAGTGAAACCTCGGCACCTCCAAGAGCGCCGATGATGAAGACGATTAGCTTAACAGAATTTTCTGGGTATAACCGTCGCGACTCCCTTATATGGTCTTTATACCTCTCTTTCTTTTCTTTCTCCTTGGCTGTGAGGTTTTTGTTAGCTGGTGCCGAAAATTCGATAACGAACATGTTTCGTTTCTCGAAGTCAAGGAGAACTATGTCAGGCCTCGAGTGCGCAACAGAAACAATTGTCGAGAATATAAAGTTCCAGTATATGCGGCGCTTCTCATTTTCGACAATTGACTCTATTTCTCTAGGAGCGTTTAGCGGAGAGGTATTTGGGCTAATGCCGTGAGAGTGACAGAGATGGTAATAAAGTACTCTTAGTGTCGCACTGTGCCTTTGGATGTAGGTCGTTCCCGCATGAGTTGGACAACTAGATAGTATGTGTCCTAGATGCTCGGGGTGTGCATGACACGCTCTGCAGCTATCATCGGGAATGTCTTGGCTCAAAATGTGGCGACGGTATGCTAGAGTGGAAGTGACACCGTCTTGACATGCCAAAATGAAACCCTCCATGCCCGACTTCAATCCGGGTGAGTTAAGGAAAGCAAAAGTTAGCTCATACCACATCGACTGATCTTCCACATTTCTGTGGAAGATGCCGTGCATCCTCTTGTCGAGGAGCTGTTCGCGGAAGTTTTTCTCATGTGCTTTCTTCATCTGGGCCTTCAAAAGTGAGTATTCAAGATGGATAAGATTTGATGCATTTTGCTCACCCCTCATATTGAAGTCAAGACCGAGTGTTTCAGCAGCCTCCTCTGCTGCTTTGTACAGAAACGCCCCTTTGCCCACTTCTTCGTGTTTCCTGACCATTTTAAGAAGAGGGTCTTGTCCATTTGCAACTGTATGTGCTGTACCCAGAATAATTCTGTTGTGAAGACATTCAAGATTCAGTATTCCGCGACCACCTAGGCGGCGTGAGATGTAAAGTCGCGGAACAGAAGACTTAAGGTGCATGCTTTTGTTCATGTGCATAACCTTTCGGGACCCGACATCTAGGGATCTGAGCTCGTCCTTCGCCAATGGAACTACTCCAAATGTATAGAGTTCTACTGGGACGGAAAGCATGTTCGTCGCAGATACTTTGTTCCTTGCCGACAGTTCAGAAGACCATATCCATAAGATGAGACGTTTGTATCTGCATCGGAGAGTATCCTTTATAGATGCCACGTCCTGAATGCGGCTCTGTGGCACGCCCAGGTATGTATGGGACTCTCCAGCGCCAAGGTGTCGTATAGCGCTTCTGTCGACGAGCTCAGCATCTTCGGGTATGCCATTAATTTTTCCTTTCTTCAAATTAACCTTGGCGCATTTCTCTAACCCAAACTCAATTTCAATCTCTTGAGTGTACTCTTTGACAATGTCTAGAGCTAGATGTAGTTTCTCTTGACTTTTAGCATAGATCTTAAGATCATCCATGTAAAATACATGAGTGACCTTAAGCTTACGGTTTTCAGGTTTGCCGCAGAGGTACTCTTCGGAATGGCGAAGTGCGAGAGATAGTGGCAATAACGTGAGGCAAAGAGGAGAGGGTTCAGAGTGACGCCCTGAAACACACAGCTCTGAAAGGTGACACTGTTAGTGATCACACAATATTTTCCAGATGAAATAGTAAATCTGGTTTTCCAAAGCGGAGTAATCTCTCTAAGCACCTCACGAGGTGTGGATGAACCTTCAAGCTTTCCAACAGACAGATGATAAGTCTATGGGAGGTTGAATTGAAAGCTTTCCGGTAATCAATCCAGGCCATCGATAGGTAACGCTGATAGAATGCTGCGTTTTCACAGACACATCTATCGATAAACAGGTTCTCCCGACATACTGCTACGCATTTCTTTGAGCCGCGTTGTTCGTACATGTCTTGCCACACAGGTCCAATTGTCCGAACAATCCTATCAGTTAGTATAGCTGTGAAGATCTTATACAGTGTGTTCAGACAAGTTATTGGCCTGTAATTCTTAGGGTCAGCTAAGTTGCCCATCTTCGGCAGAAGCACTGTGCGCCCTTTCACCAACCACTCCGGAATAGGCTCTTCCGACTTTAGATATGATGTGAAAATGCGGGCCAGATGCTGGTGGGTTGAAGGAAACTTCTTCCACCAGAAGGTCTTGATACCATCTGGTCCCGGAGCGGAATAGTTTTTCATGCTTCTTAATACGCTTTTCACCTCCTCGGTAGTGATAGGTGGGCATTCCTTCTCAGGTGTTATGAGGGCACTGCACAGCTCCTTGGAGCTATTTATATTCTTTGTGTAAAACTCCCCCCCCCCCCTGCCGTTGTTGCCAAATGTCCACGTTTTGAGACCTTCTGAACCCAAAAAAACATGTTTTCGCGAATATATCTGTCTCTCTGTGTGTTTGTATGTGTGTACATGTATGTATGTTTGTATGTATGTATATATACATTCGAAAGAATTTACAGGTTTGATTTGCCTTTGGTATACTCTTTTAGTGTCCAAAACTAAAGGTCAAGTTCGTTCGCCAGCCATTTTTGATAAAAATTCAAAAAGTTTGAGCATTTTGAGAATTTTTAAGACCACTTTTTTTAGATTTAAACATTCTATTTACGGCTATTCGTAGTACTAAAAAAGGCGAACGATTTATCCTAATGACTTTTTTTATAAAATAAAATACCAGAGTTATAGCATTTACAAAATTCAAAAAAACAAACGAAAATGAAAATTTTAAGCCAAACAACGCACGATATGAAAAAAGTCGAGAGAAGAAAAACGTTAATTCTTGCAAACCCTATAAGATCGCCATTACAACTTTTTTGAATTCTTTGGAAAAATAAAAATTCAAATTTTGATCACACAAAAAATTATGAGAAATAAAAAAATTCCATTTTGCGGTGAAACTATGCAAGACACGAAAAAACATGAATGGACAAAAATTGTGTACCCAAAAAAGATGTGCAAATTTGGTTCTAATCACTTTTTAATAGGATGCGTAGTTTTTGTTTTTACAGGAGCTACGAAAAAAATTAGTGAACAAAAGTTGTTCAACCAAAAAAAGAGCTACAAATTTGTTATCAATAACTTTTGATAGGATGCGTAGTTTTTGTTTTATTCGTAAAAAACAACATCAAAAATCAAAACATTTAATTTTTGGACAAACGACACAAGCTATGAAAAAATAGAATAGAAAAAAGTTGCTCTTCAAAAAAAAAGTGAAAACTCACCCAAATTTGTTATCAATAAGTTTTTGATAGAACGCATTTTTTTTATGTTAAAAAATTACATTAAAAATAAAAAAATTAAATTTTTTAAAAAACGACACAAGGTACGAAAAAAAGGTAAAAGACAAAAGCTGTTCAACCAAAAAATATCTACAAATTTCTTATAAACTCTTGTTATAAAAATATATTAGAAATAAGAAAATTAACTTTTTGGAAAAAGGACACAAGCTACAATAACATTTTATTTGACAAAATTTTTTACCTAAATTAACTCTACAAATTTGCTTAGAACCACCCTACGCTAGGATGCGTATTTTTAGTTTAGATTGTAAAAAAATAACATTGAAAATAAACAAATTAAATTTATGGGAAAACGACACAAGTTACAATAAAATGTTTAGTAACCATTTTTTTAATAGGATGCGCACTATTTTTAATTATAAAAACAACACAATGAAAATCCTTTTGTTTCAATACCAATGCATATTAGGAATTGTAATAATATAAATTTATTGAAATGATACATTTTTCAGGGTAGCCGAGAATAAAATTTTATGCAAAATGAGAACCAAATGTTAAAGTAATCACTAAAAATAAAATTTGTACTTTATTTTGTAATATCTGAATAAGCAGCCCCAGGCCGAGGTACAAAAATAAATACAGTATTCATTTGATATAATAGAGTTGAACATAATGTATAAAAGTTCGCATTTTCGACAAATTCGAGTGCGAAACACGAGATACGAGATGAGAATGTGTTCGTTAGAGCCGAAGGAGTTTTAACAAAAGAGAATTCACAATGACTAAATGACAGTTGTGGATGCTTTGACCTTCAATTTTAAAAGGCCTGCGTACAAATTTGGGGGAAATACAAACAGCGAGCGCGTAGCGCGAGGTAAATACATTATCGATCGCGAAGCGCCAGATAAATATATTATCGACCGCGCAGAGAGAATGTGAACATACAGCGGGCAGATTTTTTTTTATTATTATTATACCGTCAAGCCATATCCCTCTCGTGGTAATCTTAACTCACTCATTTCTAACCGGGGATCAGTCGGGAAACGTAAGGAAGATAATTTTTCTAGGCGGTACAGGGGGGGGGTAGAGATTTTTAGAATAATCTAGAATTCCTGTGTTGTTTATTTAAGTAACACTTTTGTTCCGCAACACTGTTTCGGCCCAGGTAGCTGATCAATCTCTCTAGCAATCATCCCAGGCGAAGAGCTTCACAAATTCACAATGTAAAGCTTTCCACTCGAGCCCATTAGTAACCAAGGTCTTTCGTTTCAGACGTCATTCACTCCACTGGCACTCTTCATCATGCATTTCTTATAAACTATTTGTTGCCACACTTTTCTGTCCTGGCCTACCTCTCTAGCTTCCTTCGCGTCCGTGCATTTCCTTATGCAAGCTCTTTCGCTTTCATGGCTTTTTATATTTTTTCGAATTAGGGTCTCATTCACATATTCTAACTATTCTTTCCTCGGTCTGCCTCTGGGTACGCTGCCATTTACTTCACCTCGAAATACTTGTTTCGTCAATCGTTCGTCTTTCATTCTCTCAACATGCCCAAACCATCTCAACGAATTTCTTTCACACTTATCAACCAGTGTTTCCTCTACACCACATTCTTTGAGGACTCTCTCATTACTGACTTTGTTTATTTGCGTATTACCGCACATATTGCGCAGGAATTTCATGCCAATCGCGTTAATTTTACTCTTATCCTTTTCTTGGTAGGTCCAGTTTTCGATACCGTACAGCACAGTGGGTGTAAGTACAGAATTATATATTGTCATTTTAGCTTTAACAGATATAATTTTACTTCTGGTAATGGCTCCTAAACTGTCGATAACCTTGCTATCCTCGTTGTTGGAACTATAAAAATTATTTAAATATTTTTTCTTCGTCGAAACCCAAGAAAAGTATCCTTATTTGGATGATAAAGAGTAATATTTAGCTCAGTATACATTATTTTCGAAGAAAGGCTTTTTTTCAATTTATCGCAGTTTCTTCCATTTATATCCAGGACGATTTGAGCTATCGAAAAAGTAAGGTGAAATAATGTAACGCTTTTTGTCAAGAAAATTTGGGTACATCCATTTATAGCTCGATTTGTGATTTCTCGAAAACATTTTTGACTTAAAAAAACTAAAACATCTAAAATAGGAAAAAAATGTAAGTCAAATCCAAACACAGTATGCAAAAATACTAGGGAAATGATAAGTTATATTTAAAATACACTTAAGTGATATTTAGGTCGTGATATTCTCGCGATACCACTCTTAATATGATTTTTAACAATTGCTTCATCGAAATAATATACGTAGAGTGACGTTAGACAGAAGTTGGCCAAGTTGTATTGGCCAAGAATATTATACTATATTCTTAGCTATATTAGTATAAAATTTAGGAAGCAGAATAAATCAAAATCTGTTACAATAGACTTTTACTTTTGAGTAAGATTATTTTTCACACAAAAAATTTATTGTTATTATAGTTTAAGTACGTATTTCAAAAATAAGGCTATATTTAATCTGGTATAGTTGTAAATGCAGAATGTGATTTTTTTTATTAAAAAGATGTGGGTAAGGAGGGGCAGCGCCGACCAGTTAACAGTCAATGAGTTTTTTAAAGTTAATAAGATGTGGAATTGATCCATTTTTTTTTCATTTCGAGTCCTACATTATTGTGCATCATATTTCTATAAGTAACAGTTACATGAATAAAAAAATGATTTAATAATTGAATTATTTCTGACAAGCTGTATTTCGTCGGCTTTGCTCCACACCGAAGGGCAAAGCCGACCGCAGCTTTTTATGAAAATCAAAACATCTGAAAATGGGAAAACATAATGTTTCGCGTCTGTGGTATTTTATGTATTGGATAAATTACCTTCAAACATATTCAGCAAGAAGAATAAGTTATTTTTAATCAAAATAGTGATAGCTATGATATAACCTTTTATTCGTTGATATTCTACTAGAGACGGACTACGCGCAAATGTTTCTACCGTACCAATACAAAACACACGCTCTACCGACCGGATTGAAAATAATAATATATAATAGTTTCTTGCTTGTAGCCCAGAAGATAAGTGGCTGCTCTACATTACCGATGACTTATCGACAAAACATATGATACGTTCATAACCTAAGCACGTGTAAACTATTATTTTCGTCGGGCTTGCCCCACTGGTGAGGCCTCAATTATTTACGATATTAAATATACTTTGGACTTGTATTACGTTCAATTATTATAATCACATAATGTGATATTGTTTTATCTGTCAAAATATCAAACTTTTATACTGTAAGTATTGTCATTAATGTCGAAAACTTTACATTTCTGCCAGAGAATCTTCCATTCTTTCGTTGTCAAAACTGTTTTCTGCATAATTTTTCTTTTACAACGTCAATTCTCAAGATTTCAGTAAGTAACGCTATCTCTATAATAAAATAGATTTATTTAATGCAAAGTAGAATTAAAATGGTTAAATAATAGCTATGTTATAAGCAAAGTCGCTTTTGCCCCACCGGTCGGCGCTGTCCCTCCTTACCCTACGCTTTTTTGCTTATTCTCGGAAAAATATGTGGTTAAATCAACCAAATTTTTCTGGTTCAATCATAGAATATGGCTCATATATGAACACAAAAATATTGTGTTCACCCAACAAACATTTTTGGTTTATATATTTGGTTGATTCAACCAAATGTGAATAATTGGATGGATAAAATCGAAACATTTAGTTAAATCAAAATAATATTTGGTACAAAGAACAAAATATTTGATAATATTAAAAAAACGAATCAACCAACAAGTTTGGTTGATTGAAGCAAACGAGTTTAGTCGGATAAACACAAATTTTGTTTACTTATAACTAGATTTTGCTTTCAATCTTCAAAATACAGTGAAACAAACAATTTTCTTGAAAGAAAAAAATGTTTCTGAGTGTAATACCTAAATTCCGAATGTTTCTGTAAGCTTACAGAAAGATGCGGGATTCAGGTAAAATACTCTGCAAAATTTTTGTTCTTCATACAAGTAGATTTATATTTTTGGCTTTAAGTATATTTTTCTTAGAATATTCACTGTCCTAGGAAGCCTTTGCAAAAAAAAAAGGAAAATATTCATGAATTTAATGGCATGACACAAAGCGTATTTTCCTTAATTTATTGAAAAGATGTCACTTATTATTTAAAAAATTCTACCTATCCTTATTGTTTATTTTTAAATTAAAAGAAATTACTCACGAATGCAAGAATCCCGAATTTGTCGAACGGAATCTGCTGTTGTAAGGAAATAAGCGGCTTCGCATAATTGAACAATTCATCATCATATCCCCAGAGAAATCCCCCAGCAGGAACTTTAACGAAAGTTTTGGCTCTCAGACCTGACAAAAACGCAGTCAAAGTGACTTGAGCCATGAAAGATATATCCCTCGAAAAAGCCATGGCTCCAAAAAGTGGAACGTTTGGAATAATCAGTGTCTCTTCATCAGGACGTCCACCTTCCCATTGGTAGGACCTCGTCTCTTGGTAGGATACAGTTCCATTGTCGTGGAGCACTGCGTTTACTCGTTGCAAAGTTTCTCTGTAAATATAAGGTCCCACATCCTGGACTTTTAATTTTTCCGCCGCACCATTTTCGAAATCATCTACGTTTGTATAATTAAAGATGTGAATCTTATAAATTGCCCGAACCGCTGGTCTCTGCCACCACGCAAAAGTGGTTGTTCCATTTTTCAATTGTAACTCGGCTAAGATCGCATTGCGGAAGATATTTGTCCACCAAAAAATTACGAAAATGGCCGAACTGCAGAGAGTAATTGAAGCGATAATCCACACCAACCAATTTTTCAATAGTTGACTCGCATTTCTAACCTTCTGTTTTTCCATTTTTATTTTACTCTTTGATTTTTTTAAATTTTATATTAGAATATTACTTTTAAAATTAGTTACTTTTTTGAAAAAATAGTTTTCAATTAGTTCAGAAGTTGTAAAAAGAACCGAATTAATAATAATTTAATGAGATATGATACTTTAGCGAATTATCTTAATTTTCGAAGATGGTCACTCGAAAGCAAACACTCTCGGAGTGTCAACGTCAAAATTTATTCTTGCTCTGCGTACCATCGATTTCAATATAACGATTGACAACCGAACAGTCGAAGAGGTTTTCGACCGACTGACTCCTAAGTAACTTGCCGTCGGACAAAAATCATTCCCCTTTTTTTAATCTCATGATAACCTTGTTGCGCGAATGACCTCTGCCGCTTAACACCTCCGATAGGGAGTTAGGACATGAATGTTGGTATAATCAGGCGTGAGAGTCTACTGAGAACGCGATATCTATCGCTTGAGTTGATAAGACTGTGTCTAAGAAAATGAAAGAGAAAAACGAAGAGAAAAAATGTGGGAAATACCCCGGAGATGTAGGAGCTCAAAGCGGATTTCCAGAAATTATAACAATACCTTCAAATGGGCCAACTGTGGACACTTTTTAAGGTTTTTAGGTGGCATAATTGTTTTGATGATTGAGATCCAGAATATATAATGTTTAGTGTATCGGATATACTTCTTCCTTTGGATTATTCATGGGGGGGGGGGGGGGCGAATAAACCCTCTGAGTATACTGACATGCATAATAATCTATCTGATGTGCAGTACGAAATTATTTGCCTGAACTTTTTCTTCATTTTTCCTTTTAAAATTACACAGAAAAAACTGGGGTTTCTATTAGAACCAATTTTTGGTTCCAAAGGAGCTGCAACAAAAAGGAACCTCTCATGCTGAAAAGGAACCCAAAATGATAAATGGTTTCTAAATGAACCCAAAGTATGTATTCAAATGGTTTTAATAGAGCCTTTTTGTCACTTCTGCCTTGACTCACTTTAAAGATTTTAAAAGTTAATGATGCACATTTTGCTTTATAATTCGAATTAAATAATATTGCACTGGGAAAAATTTAATGAAGAAATGAAAATCATAGACATTAAAAATTCTTGAAAGGAAGATATCGCGGATGAAATGTGACAGTTTTTAAGGTTATGTTGAAAATCCGATGTTTTCCACTGCGCATGCACAAGAAGCGCGGGACTATTTAAAATGATAATATACATTGCAATATTAGGTTAATATTCAATTTTTTCAAGAAGCTAGGCATTTCTATAATTCAATTTAATTTGTTTAAAAAATAAATAAAAAACGTTTGTTAATATTTATCTGTATGACTATTCATATTATTTATTGATTTCAAAAAGGCCCACGCTTTTCGACACATGCGCAGTTGAAAACATCGGCACCCGCCTATGGCCATCTATCGGATATGAACGAACTAAAAAGGAACCCTTAATAAGAGTTCCTTTAGAGCCTAAGTTCTAAATGATCCCAAGTTTTACTTGAGCCGCAACATCACTGATCCCTCAGTTTTTTCTGTGTAAAGGTTAATCTAAGAAGGAATCTACAAAAGCACAGAAAAAACTGGGGGTTTGGTAATGTTGCGGCTCAAGAAGAAGTTTACATCCTTTAGAACTGACACTCCAATAGAACTATTTTTGCGTGTTTTCTTTTTACTTTGTTGATATCCGATAGATGACGACATGAAAAAGATATACGGCCAGTAAACATTTTCAATATAACCTTAAAGACGTCCACATCTTATGTACATTATCTTGCTTTCAAGAATCACAGATCTCTATAATTTTATAGTTTCTTTGTTCAAATTTTCTCAGTTCAATATCATTAAATCTGTATTATTAACGTGAAAGATGCATAATTATCCTTCGTGTGAAATCAGGTAACCTCCAATGATAGTAATCGTGGGGGCGGCCATTTTATTACTCATAGGGTAACCTCTTGATTTAAAATTAAAATATGTAGCTCTAACTATCCAGATCTATTAAATACGTAAGATATGCAGTAATTAAGTAAAATGAATCATATTCCATACTGAATTATCATTTTGCTTATCACGTAAAATGTATTTCATGAATTTTCATAAATTTATTTAAATAAGGTAAGTTATGATAGACTTTCCTAATACACGATGTAAAGTGTACTTCAGTAATTTTTCTACATCTCTCATTCAGTCCCATATGGGGCTTTATCATTATGCGCGTTCTATTTCGGCCGATATTGTACTATATTCGGCTAGATGAATGCTAAAATGGTTTCAGTTTGTGACGCCATCGCAGTTTTATATTACGAAGTAAAATTTATGTACTTTGAGTTTGATTCAATCTCTTAATATACGTAAAATATGTTTCATTAATTTTTCTAAATTCATTTAATGTAGGTAAGTTTTGACTTTCTTAATAGAAGTGAAATGTATTTCAGTAATTTTTCTACATTTGTGTGATGTATTTTGATGCGCTGATTTACATTTAACTTGGCAATGTAAGTACCCGTAAATGTCATTGCAAGAAAATTAAAAACCAAATTGAGGCCCCGGATGCAATAACCGACGGGAAGCTCGGCTTTGTACTTCTCGCTTCCCATTTGAGATAAAATGACGCGAAAAGTTATTTGAAACTCAAATTTTAAAAAACCACTCAAAAAAAATATAAGCATATAGAGCTTAACAAAGAGCACAATTTTCGTGTAGATAATTTTTCTGTGCGATTTCAACTTTGTGAAAAATAAAATATAAACTGAAAATTTTTAAGAACGGAATTCAATGCGTTTTTTTAAATAAAATCACCGTAACTTTTTTTATTTTCAACGAAATAACTTAAAATTTGAATTCCAAGCGTATTATACTCTGTGGAAGCCTACGGTATTCGATTCGTGCACAAAACAGTTAATTGTTTAACAATATGTCGATGTTTGTTATTAACTATTTGATACCATGCTTTTTCACGTTCGGCGGAAAAAAGTATCAAGGTAATTTTCGAGTTCAAACAACTTTCCGTGGAGAACTTAGTTATAAGGGTCGAACGGAGTTTTTTGGGAAGTTTCAGATTTTTTTAGCGCAAAATGAGCGATCCAGCGTAGGTTGAAGTGAACACGCGAAAAACTCGATCGTCTTCCGTCTCGAGCGTGAGAGTTTACATGTCGAGGTCGGGCGGGCAAAGATGAAAACCCGCCCATTCTTCTGGTTAGTTTTGACCAATGTTTATACATTTTGTTTGATGCCCTTTGTGTATTTGTCGAAGAAGTGCAGACCGATCAACATCGATCTGCGGTTTGTGTTTTCTTAGCGAAAATAAATTAAAAACTGACAGTAATTCATAATTCAACAAGTGTCGAAGTTTATTGTCTGAAAAAATTAAAATGCGTAGTCCAAAAGGGACGACTGCAAAATGTCGAGAAAAAAATTTTTTGACACTGTAAAATTCCCGAATAATAACATATCCGAATAATATAATTCTCGATTCGAAAAGTCCCCAAATAATAAAATTCCCAAATTATAAAATTCCTTAATAATAAAATTCCCAAAAGAGAATTGCCGAATCATAAAATAGACGAACTAGAAAATTCCCGAATTTAAACAATTAAAAATTTTTTTAAAACATTTTTCATTGATTCAAATACAATCATCAAATATTTTTAAAGTTTGAAGTTTCTAAAATTATTGTTTGGATTTAAAATAACAATGTATACCATTAAGCCATTTCCCTTTCAGGGTAGGCGTGACACTACCCGATTCGAGTAGTGTTTCTAGGTTAGTTTCTTGTAGTAAATAACTACAAGTGTGGGCTCACCACACCCACGATGTGCCAACAGCACTCAGTTTTCTCGAATGGTCACCCATCCAAGCATTAACCGCGCCCAACGCTGCTTAACTTCAGAGATCAGAAGAGAACTTGTTTTTACAGCGTTTTATGGCTGTTTATATATATATATATATATATATATATATATATAATATATCAATAATTGATAAAAATTTCATCTACAAATAAGTATTCTTTAATTATTGTTATTTTAAATTTAAACAATAATTTTAGAAACTTTGAACATCGAAAATCATTTTTTTTCGTAAAAATATTCGATAATTGTATTTTTAATAAATGAATAACATTTACGAAAAAAATGTTTTAATTGTTTAGATTCAGGAATCTTATAATTCGAGAATTCTCCAGTTCGGATCTTTTATAATTCAGCAATTTTCTGTCAGGAATTTTATCATTCGGGAATTTTATAATTCTGGAATTTTGTCATTCGGGAATTTTATAATTCTGGAATTTTATTATTCGGGAATTTTATTATTCGGGAATTTTATTATTCGGAAATTGTATTATGCGGGAATTTTATTATTCAGGGAATTTTCCAATTTAGAAATTTTAAAGTGTGGGGAATTTTATTTTTCGGGATGTTTCAGTCGTCCCGTTCTAAGAAGAAAGTCGATTGTGGTGGAAAACGAACAGTGAATGAAAAATCTTCGAAACGCAACATTGCTAAACATTCACGAAATGAGATATGTGAATCAGTTGACTGCCAACAAAAAAATGTATTGTTGATGACTTTTTTGAGAGAATTGAAGGGTGAAACCTTATTAATTTTTTCATAATTATTATCATCACTGGCGGATCTGCGGCTCTGGTGTTGGGCGTTAAACCTCCTCCACCTTTCCGCTGACAATCGTTTGTAGTTTGACATTTATAAAAAATACATAAAAATTCAAGTTTTATGAGATAATAGGTAGAATTTTTTCTACAGTTTACAACACTTTTTTAATGTTTCCGCGAATGTTAGAACTTAATAAATTATTTTTTGAAATTACTGAGCATTTTCGGAAATTTTAATGTATTTCGAAAGATTATTATTATTATTATACCATTAAGCCATTTCCCTTTCGGGGTAGGCGTGACTTGCTCGATTGGAAAGTAGTAGTGTGTATATGGGTATATAGGTATAAAGTAGGTAGGTATATAGGTATGAGGTAGATAGGTATATGGGTGTTAGGTATAGATATTTTAGATTGATCTGGAATTCTCGTGTTATTGATTTAAATGGCACGTTTATTCCACAACACTGCTCCGACCCAGGTTGCTGATCAATCTCTCTAGCGATCACCACAAGTGAAGAGCCTCACCAAATTGTTATGTATGGTTCCCCACTTGGGCCCATTAGTATCCAAGGTCTTTGTTTCGGGCGTCATTCACTCTATTGTCACTCTGTTCACAAACTATTTGTCGCCACACTTTTCTGTCCTGGCATACTACTCTAGCTTCCTTCACGTCCATGCATTTTTTCATGAAAGCTCTTGTGTTTTTTCATGCAAACTTCTTATGTCTCTTCGGATTAATGTCTCATTTACAGATTCTAACCATTCTTTCGGCGGTCTACCTCTGGGCATTCTGCCATTTACTTTACCGTTATACACTTGTCTGGTCAGTCGTTAATGCAGAATATCTTCTTTGTTATAAAGAAAATTCCTTGGAATGTAATAAATGGTTGACAATCGGAAATTTTGAAAATAATGTGGAAATTTCGAAATTTTTTTCGGATGTTTCAAGATTATACAGGCACTTTTTCCCATAAAAATTAATAATATTGTGCGGTCTATCTCGAGCATGACAAGAAAGGAATAGGCGAGTTTTCTTCTTTGCGTTTTCGCGCGTTCACTTCAACCTACGCTGGCTCGCTCATTTTTCGCTCAAAAAATTTGTAACTTTCCAAAAAACTCCTTTCGACCCTTATGAATAACTTGTCAATGAAAAGTTGTTTATATTTTATTTTTCACAAAGTTGAAATCAAACAAAAAAATTTTCTACACGAAAATTGTGCTCTTTATTAAGGTCTATATGCTTATATTTTTTTCAGTGGTTTTTTAAATTTTGATTTCCGATAACTTTTCGCGTCATTTTATCTCGAATGGGAAGCGAGAAGTACAAAGCCGAGCGTCCCGTCGGTTATTGCATCCGGGGCCGCAATTATTTAAGCGTTTCAATGAAAATATTGTTGCATAATAAAAGTTTATTTATGTTTTAAATACCTACATTCCAATTATATACATTTGTTTAATATTTGTGATGTTTTGAAATGACTATGTGAATTCAATTTTCAACATTTTTATGCACATAATATATCTTAATTTTTTCTGAAATTATTTTAAAAGGTTATTAATAAATTTAATTTTCATAAATGCAATTTCAAATTCAAAGAAAAATATAAAGTATAAATTATTTGAATGTTTCAGTGAAAATAATTGTTTAATATTTTTATGTTGTGAACTGATTAATTAATTATTAACTAATTCTATTGAAACATACATTTTCTGGAATTAGTTTGAAAGGTTATTAATAAATCAAATTATCAGAAATGAAAGTTCAAATAAAAAAAAAAATATAATGTAATAATTATTTGAATGTTTCAATTAAAATAATTTTTTAATGCTTCTTATGTTGTGAACTGATTAATTCATTATTAGCTGATTAATGTTTTTCACAATATTAAATTACATAAATTATTTTTTCATTAATTAAATTACATTAGTTATTTTTTTATAAATGTTACATTAAACATTTTATTATTGCACAAAGTCAATTAATGTGTAAAATAAGTGACAAAAAATACTTTTATCAATAACCAAAAAAGTATTTTATGAATGAAAAAAAAGTAACACTATTTTGAAAATACCAACAGAAATACACATTTTTGTAATGAACACTGTTCCTCTAAAGTTAATAATTTGCAAGATAACAGAGCTTTTGTGATAAAACATTTTATCGCGTTACAACAAATAGTCATTTTTCATTGAGCGAATTTGTGTTAGAGAAAAAATTCCTACAAGAAACTATACTTACCTACTCGATAAATACAAGTATATCTGAAATTATCAATGAAGTGTTTAATTTTATGCAAATTGGGATGATTGTTTGATTTGCTCGCTTTAAATTGATGTAACTCTTTCGGAAAAAGTAGTAAAGGTGTAAAAATTGGTGTACTTATTCTTTTAAGTTGTACTAAAATGATGATGCGGTCCAAAATTGCGAAATTTAAATGTATGGACCTGTACAATTGTTTAAATTTTGAGCGACTACCTCCGCTTCTGCGTGTGATAGAAAGACGGGTAAAAATCTGAAAATTTTAGGAAATTACTGCGAATGCAGTCATACCAATTCATTTATTGTTCTTTTATTCGTTGAAGAGTTATTAAAATCTATCTTTTTGGGGAAGATGACAATAGACCTATTAGTGGTGCAGTAAACTTGGCAGCATGCGATCAGCGCGCACATGGCAGGCACGATAGAGACCCAAAGGCGTAGACATCGTGCAAGGGTTATGCGTATACAGCTTTACCCAGCTAACCTGTTACCATCCTGAAAGGTTCCTGAATGATCACATGTTATCAGAGGAATTGTTACTT
>CAKNYM010047895.1:45666-83016 GCA_932195095.1 Andricus curvator
AGCGGAGGCCCTCAAACCCGTAAAAGGGAGAGATTAAATATACAATAATTCTTGCGAATATACCAAGCATAGCCAAAAGTCACCGGAAAGATATTCTTATTTGACTCCGTTTTCTTTAAAGATAAATGAGCCAAGGGTAAACACATTTTTTAGATTTTCTATACAACTTTAAATTCCAAAAATAATTCAAATTTTAATGTTTTCTGATAAAAATAGCACAGATGAATTCATATTTTCAATTGTTTGAGATTGCAATAATAGTTACAATTAGAAAGACGTTATATTCTTTGACAATGTAATAGAAAATTAAATAAAATAAAATTATAAACGTTCATAATTTTTTATTGTTAGTTAAAATTATAAGTATGTAATCGTCTTTGAAAATGTAAATGAAATTAAAATAAAACAAATTTCTAAATGTTCATAATTTGTATTGTTTATTATTCTAATAAAAAAAAATCTTTTCGAAAAAATGTAAGGCTGTATAATTTTAAAAAGAAACATTAAGAAATGAGCCAAAATATTAATTAAAATTGTAATTTTGTCTTTAAAAATAATTAGCCCAGAATGAAATCATATTTTGAATTGCGTAATGTTTCAAAAATAGTTTAAATTGGGAAGAAGTCATAGGCATCGAAAATGTAACAAAAATATAATGAATTTCTAAATATTCATAAATTTGAGGCTATATAATTTTGAAAAGAAATAATAATAAATGAGCCTAAATATTAATTAAAATTGTAATTTTTTCTTTAAAAATAATCAACCCAAGATGAAATCATTTTGAATTGCTCAAGATTTCAAAGATAGTTTAAATTTGAAAAAAATTATAGACGTCGAAAATGTAACTAAAATAAAAGTAGTAGTAGAAGTAATTGAAATTGTAATTTTTTTTAATTTGCTTGAAAGCTATCTAAATTTTGAAAAAAAAAACACAGAATTAATTCATTAAAATGTTTTAACATTACATCACAGTAAAAATTAGCGAAACATATATTGCATGTAAAAAATTATTTCAAAAAATCTTAAAGAAGCACAATATCATTTGATTGAAGAGATTATTAAAGTACTGGAAGCAATTAACAAAATGAAAAAAGACTGAAATTAATGAAAAGGAAATTTTTTACCATTATTAAAATTTTTACTGGTTTTTTAATTCTCATTAGATATATTGAGCATACATTTTCTTATAAAAATGAATTTGTTCAAAATGTTCAAATGGTTTCGATTTTAATATTATAGTTCAGATAGGAAAGTTGTGCTTATTATTAAAAAGGTCATAGCTGCATGTATGTTTTAATGTAAGCTAAAAAATAGCCAAACTCTGAATTTGTTTATGAAAATTGTTTAAATAACCAATAATTATTGTAAATTTACAAAGTAGCATAAAAAAGAGTAATCGAAAAGGCATTCTAAGTTGATTCTGTAAACAAATTGAGTCTATTCGTTGAAAAATAGCCAAACTCTGTATTTGTTTATGAAAATTGTTTAAATAATTAATTCTTTTGTACAATTGCAAAGTATAATATCAATCAGTCACCGGAAGAGCATTCTTAGTTGATTCCGTTAAAAAAAATTACGCCTTTTTGTTGAAAAATAACTAAACTCTGAATTTCCTTACAAAAATTGTTTAAATAAATAAATCATAATTCTTTGGAATTTGTAAAGCACTATAGAAAAGATATTCTTAGTTGATTCCGTGAACAAATTAAGCCTATTCTTTGAAATATAGAAAACTCTGAATTTTCTTACAAAAATGGTTTAAATTTAAACGTCTCGTTGGACGGAAATTTTAAAAGTCACAAAATTAATTTTTTTTCAAATTGAGCCTATTTGTTGAACAATAGACAAACTATGAATTTGTTTAGAAAAATTGTTTTAATAATGACGCTTGGGAATTTTCAAAACACGATAGAAAAGATTCATCGCAAAGATATTCTTAGTTATTTTTTTTTAATTGAGTCTATTCGTTGAAGAATAGACAAACTCTGAATTTGTTTATGAAAATTGTTTCAATAATTATTAATTCTTGTAAATTTGCGAAGTATCATATCAAACAGTCACTGGAAAAGCATTCTTAGTTTTTTTTTTAATTGAGCCTCTTCGTTGAAAAATAGAAAAACTCTGAATTTGTTTATAAAGATTATTTAAATAATTAATAATGCTTCCAAATTTGCTAAATTTCATATCAAACAGTCACCGGAAAAGCATTCTTCGTTTATTCTGTTAAAAAAAAATTAAGCCTCTTCGTTGATAGATAGCAAAACTGTGAATGTAAAGTTGGTTTTTAAATAAAAAGTTAAAAAAATTTATTATAAAAAATCCAAACACACATTTTCCGAAATGTCAAAAGCTTTAATTAAAAAATAAACGGTACTCAAAATTTGGAAATTTTTTAACATTTTGAAATGTAAATGAACTATGACTAAACCGTTAAATCGAAAATGAATTTTTCAGAATACGAATAAAATATTAAAAATGTTAATGAGAAGCCTTCTTTAAAAAAAATGCGTCAAAGGAATCGTATATATACTAAAGTATACATGCATATACTTCCCCTAAGCTTCTTATGAAAACAAACATCTCGCGTTTAAATGAACACAGATCGCCCCATGGTCGATGAGATCGCCTTATGGTTACTCAAGCAGCTTTTTAATATAGGAAACTAGACAACACGTGCACAGTAACGGTAACAGTAACGACGAATACCAACTTTCAAAGATTTGAAAATTTGGACTGAAGATAGTTTTCATCTATACATTCCTTTTTGAGGTTAGCTTCATTTTTCACAACTCGCACACCAACTTAAAGAATGTTTTCTTCAACACTTGTATATTTAACCATAAAAAATTATGAATAACTATTTACCTGACGATTCTGTAGATCTTAACTGCATAAAATGCTTAAAAAACAATCATGATGCATATACTATTATTATTATTATTTCAATCTTCTTCTCGGGTGAACCCGGGTTTTCATCATAGCCACGGACTAAGCCGAGTGACTGATGAGATGAGGATGTTATAAATTAATATAATACGATGTCTGAAATCTTCTGCGATGATGTTGCAGGTACAAAATTAGGAACATAGTGTAGTTTGGAGTTCTTCTTTTACCGCTATTATCATTACACAGCGGCCGCGAGCGTTGGAGGTGACAACAGTCGCCTCTGGATGCTTTTTCAGAGCTACCATCTGCCACTCCACAGGTTTTCAGTCACTTGCTTCCTGATGGTCTAAAAAATTTCTCACAATGCGACAGGTGTTCAATAAAACAGCCTTCTGAGCTGCTGCCAGTACCCTACTGACTCCTAAATGTTCAAGATGTTCAGTGCACCTTGCGTGCACATTACCTGTAGCTGAAATCACATTAGGATAAATAGATGCATGTTTCACATTCCTCCATATTGTCTTTACTTCATGCCTTAGCTCGCTATACTTGTGGATCTTGGTTGTATAGGTTGCCTGCAAATTTGGGTTAAGTGGACAAGCAATCGCATCACGATGTCGGGTCGATTGGCTCGGATGTAATAATCCGTCTGGATAGTAACATCCCAATATAAGATGTAATCTTCGTTTTCTAAAACGGGCATTGGAATGTATCTATAGAAAGGCATCCATTCTGTTAAGAGTCCTAGGTTTAGGGCAAGTTGTTGATGTATAATGCCCGCCACATCATTATGTCTGTGCGTATATTCTCTTTGAGCCATTACGCGACAACCATCAATAATGTGCTCGATGGATTCGTTGGTATCTCCACATAATCAGCACCGTTCAATCACGTCTTGATGTAACACGTGTTTGCGATAATTTCTGGTGCTGATAACCCGGTCCTGAATCGCAATATCGAATCCTTCCGTTTCTGGATACAGGACGTCCTTTCTCAGCCAAATATTGAATGCCTCACTGACCACTTCATATTGATCTGACGTTTTGGGGTCTTCGTCGTGGATGGCTTTCTGTCTCCATTGTGTTTCTAATTCCTCTATGGTTTCTGCCCTGATATACAAGGCCTCCTCTGAGGACAAATTCAAGGGCGTGTAGTCAAGATCCGCTTTACAGATCGCGTTGTAAACCGTAACATCTCGCTTGCTGTTAAAATAGTCTCGCAACTGTATAACTTGTGACTCACACAGTCTCCTGACATCTACAATGCCCCTACCCCCCTATGTCGTGGTATAACTACCCTTTCAATCGCCGAATTACTGTGGTGCATTCGGTGTTTCGTCATTTCTACGCGGATGATTCTGTTTAATCGTTCGAGGTCGGTGTTCGGCCATTTGATGAGCCCAAAGGAGTACGTGAGGACAGGGATGGCATAGGTGTTGATTGCCCTGATCTTGTTTTCTAAGTTAAGAGAACTCTTCAGAACCAATCTGAGTCTTGTAGTAAGGACAGTCGTTAGGCTTTTCTTGCCTATCGTATGCTGAATACCCTTGGATTCGAGGATACCCAGGTATTTATATGACTCGTTCTCAGCCATTGCCTCGATGTCATTCTCGAAATCGTTCTCTAGTTCTGCGGTCCCTAATTTTCCTCTGGTTAAATGCACCGTTCTGCATTTATCTAGTCCAAACTCCATGTAGATATCATTGGAATACTGCTTTGTGACATCGATCACTTGCTGCAGTTTCTTCCCCAAACTAGCGTATAGCTTCAGGTCATCCATGTATAGAAGATGGGTCACTTGATGACCATCCTCGTTATCATGTACTCGGAAGCCATGAGACATGCTATTTAGTGTTTTGCTTGGTGGGTTCAACGCTAAACAGAACCATAATACACTGAAGGAGTCTCCTTGGAGTATACCCGTCGTAATGCGTATTGATCTAGTTATCCTTGGTTGTCCATGATCAAAATACTTGATTCTTGTACCCCAAAGCATCATCGCACGACTTAGGAAGTCAATGATGCGTGGGCAAATTTGGTATACTTTTAAGACTTCAAGCAAATCGTCATGTGGTACGGAAGGAAACGCTTGCTTGTAGTCAATGTATGCCATGTGCAAGTTTCTTTGATGTTTACGAGCTTGCGTCATGGCAACAGAGTCTATGGTGACTAGATCTTTACTGCCTCGCGAGTTTTTACAGCATCCTTTTTGTTCTTCTGTAAGGATGTTATTTTCTTCGCAGTGAGAGTATACCTTATCTGCTATGATAGCTGTAAGACATTTATATATCGTTGGAAGACAGGCTATCGGTCGAAATTCAGATGGATTTTGAGCGTCTGGGTTTTTAGGCAATATATACGTAGTACCCTGGAGCATAAAGCCTGGCATAAGATCTGGGTGTTTGATGATCTTGTCAAAACACCTTGCCAACGCAGGATGCACACTAGTCAGGTACTTGTACTAGAAATTGTGCACCATGTCCTGGCCTGGAGCTTTCCTGTTACTTGCTTTTTTCAAAACCGCTGAAACATCTAAAGCTGTGATGTTAGTCAGCTCCATTTCAGAGTGATTGCTTGCTCTTTCTTTCTTTAGTTGGAACCACGCAGTGTCCAAATTGCTTCTGTTGGTTTTTCCCCAAACATCCGACCACTAGTTAGTCATGTCTTCCATTTAAGGGACTTCGGTGTCTTGCTGGTTATTTTGCTTTACACTCAGTTCACGATAGAACCTTCTTTCATCTGCCTCAAAGGTTCGATTTGGTTGCCTTCTTGCTGTCGAGCAGTAAGAACATCAAGTCTCTGTCGTTGGAAGTCTATAATCTCATCCAATATTGCTGGTGTCAATGTCTCGATGTACCGAGGGTGGATGATTTTAGCAACATGGTGTATCAGCTTCCTGGTTCGATTTCCTTTCTTATATTGAGTCAGTCGACCCAATTTGCACCTTACTTTGCTGATATCCATATCCAACCTGATCTTCCATGGTGGATCTCGCTCCCTTCATGGGGCAAAGACTGCATTTGCAGGCCTAGTTCTGCGGCCCAACGTTCTAACGGTTGCCACAGCTGCAGAGTATACAAGAGTTTGCACCTCTAACGCAGTTTGTGTTGCATTCACATGCATAGGTAAAACCTTGCTGTTCAGGTTTTCTATTAGTGCACGCAGATCATTTGTGATGTTCATCTTGGGCAGTGAATGCCTTTGTGTGGGTTCTACATGCTTGAACACTAGTAAAGCATTACCAAAATTCCTCTCAAGGTGCTGTAGCTTTTCTGGGACTTCGCTTTTCAGATCATCGTTATTAATGTCCGGATGTGCTTCTAGTGGATCCGGTGCTTCATCTTCGTTATCCCTAGCACCTATGCCTTCAGCTTCAATAAAGTCTTCGTTGTACACATCTTCCAAGGGAATTTCATCAATAGGAAGCTGCTGTTCCACTTCCATTTCGATGGCAGCTATTTCAACAGCCGAAAGCAATCTGTTTACAGATATTGAGCGTTTTTGATCTGCTAGATTCTTCTCATTTATTCTTGTGGCTAGTTCTGGGTACTTAAGTAAGAAGAGTCGATGATGTTCTCTCCTTACACTTTGCCCACTTTTCTTTGCCAAAAAATAAAAGCGAATCATATCTCTGTTCATATGGTATGTCCATTTCAATCGCCTTCTTGGTTGTTGAACCTCTACTTCTGGCTCTGTTTGTATTAGGCCATCTACCAATGGAAGATGTGGTGGTGCTGGATCATCACTAGGTAAAGGAAGAATATCAATTGCCGCTGCTTGTTCGTGTGACGCGGCTTGCTCTAGCTGATGTTCATTGCCGTCGTTTTTCCACGCCAAATCAACCTGTTGTTTAATCTCCATTGCTCGATTCTGAGATGTGTAGATTAGTCCTGATGTCCATCACCTTAGCGAGAAGATCCCTTAGTGCGACTTTTTCTATTTGAGGATACTTTGCAGCAAATTTTGTTCTAAAATTGTGTCCTTTTTTGTGAGGTTTCAAACTTCGCACTTTCATAATAGAGACGCATCAATTTCTCATTCATTGTGGTATCCTAATTGATGCTCTCCCACGGTATTTCTGTTAAGTTGGTTGGCTGAAAATAGCTAACGCTAGCCAAAGCATCCTCAGCAGGCACAGTTGACGTTTCACTGCTCACCGTATGTCGCAGATGTTCTTGCTGGCCAGCTGTTTGATCAGTGAAATCCGCCTGACCATCTCGCAGCTCACCATCACCACCGTCCCGCATGCTGTGGCCCCAGCGGTGGCTCCAGGGGCGCCCGACGATCCTCATGAAGCGACAAGCGTTTCAAAATTTTCAAAATACTCTCCATTATAATTTATGGGTTTTGTTGTTCCTCTTAGTCACTTTCCTCTTCGTTCTCTGCCTGTGTGGCATGGGAAACTCTGTCAGTAGCAATGCTACAGCATTGCTGTAGTTAGAATTACTACATGAATCAGACTATTCAGGTACATGATTGATGATTATATGGATCGATTTTTCAGTTATTGACTTTGTTGTACAACAAGTTTTGATGGAGAATTTTTTCGCAATTTTTGTGTAAAATTTGGAGGTTAGAACACCAATTTTGCAATTTTGTGGCAGTGATGCGCTAAAGTAGAACCCTTTCCGAGTATTTTGCACTTTGGTTTGTCTGATTTGGTTGCGAAATGCGTTGTGGACGGATTTTTGAAAGCGACAACCCATTCTCCTCCCACTGTGCACCGGCTCGATGACCACCCGTTCGCAATTTTTAAAATGCATTTTTCTCGAAAATGGGTCAAAATTGCGTCTTCTTGATTTTTCTCAGAAAACCTCTGGCACGAACCTTTCATTGAGGAGAGTATCAATTTAAAAAAAGCGTACCTAAAGGTCCCCTTGTAAGTATATATATATATATATATATATTCGGTTTTCGGTTTCGATTCCTTTGGAATAGAACCGAAGGGCCTATGACAAAGCGAACGAACGCGTCCTCGGGTTGCGGATAGAGGGTCCTTGTACCAAGGGGTTTTTGCTGAATATGGTTACAATAATTAATAAGCAGTCGCGGACAATTGTCCAGGGATGGTCCCGAAGGAATAACTCCTAAGCGAAGGCGTAACAACCGTGCCGAAAGCTGAATGGCACCTGGGCAAGTTTCTCAAACGGTGACTCTGGGATACTGGGCGACCTCTCAGAGTATCAGCCTTATCCTTGTTCTGAAGTTCGGGGTGCTGAAAATAATTTAGATGGAAACACGACGACGAACCGGCGAAACGCCCACATTGAGTGGACGGATCGACTCAGGGATGACGTGCTAGACTGCTACGATGCCAGCATTATCCCTGTTCGCGGAGGCTTTATGGGGCGTATGCACACTCTGTGGTGCCAGAAACACCCAGAGCTTCAGCACGTTTCGCATCAGTCTTTGCGAAATCCAGCCGTCAACCTCCGGAAAAATGAATATGTACGCGGAGCGCTTCCCCAACCGCTGCTTTATCAAGCTGCAGATGAAGATGAGGAAGCGACATTGAGACCAACCGAATAAAGCAGGCACCTTCTGAGAGATGATCGCAATTTCATTACAAGAAGGAACATTAACATGCAAGTTCCTCCTAGGCCCCAAGATCTGGCTGAAATGGATGCCTTCTTTGGTGGAGATATCTCGCAAGAGTCCGACCTCTGGACCATCAATTGCTCAGTTTATGGTGCTGCGAGAGCTTTGGTTGATTCAAATCGAAGGCTGAAACCGACGATGGATCAAAAGACGCTTGCATCAACTGAACAAGAAGATTGGATGGGCAAGACAGAATGCGTCCCTTGTTCAATGTGTGATTGACTACATAACATCTGGTAGTCCGTTTACGGAAAGGGTTCGAAAGTTCGCCCAAGAACTAAGGATCTTGAATCACACACTAAACAAGTCAAAGCTGCTGACAATCAAGCAGTATATTGTTGACAAAATACAGCTGTTATCTGACGCAAGGAGGAGAATACAGAAGAGGGAGAGATGGATCAGGGAGAATCAACAGTTTCTCGCTGACCCATCGTGCCTCTTTAGCGATCTACCTGTTTCTGTAAAAAATCCACCCAAGCCCAAGGAGGTAGAGACTTTTTGGAGAGAGGTGTACAAGATCCCGCAAACACTAGAGTTGACAATACTGACAATATCATCCGCTTCAAGGAGCTTTGCGACATCCTCATAAAATCTGAGGAGGAATGTCCATCAATCACTGCCGAAGAGGTGAAAAAAGCACTTGGAGGCACGAAGAACTTTTCCGCTGGTGCACCAGATTGTATCAAGAACTTTTGGTGGAAGAAATTTACTTTTACACACCAACATTTGGCCCGCATATTCACTTCATATTTAAAGTCGGAGACGCCCATTCCGCAGTGGCTGGTGTTAGGACGCACTATACTCCTGCCAAAAAAAAGGCAACTTGTCCAACCCAGAGAATTACAGGCCAATAACTTGTTTGAACAGGCTGTATAAGATCTTTACAGCTGTCCTCAACAACAGGATTGTTCGACGAATTGAGCCTGTATGGCGAGAGATGTACGAACAACGTGGCTCGAAAAAAGGTGTCGCAGGCTGTCAATTCAACCTCTCATAGACTTATCATCTGTCTGTTGGAAAGCTTGATGGTACATCCACACATAGTGAGATGCATAGAGAGATTGATGCCTCTTTGGAAAACTAGATTTACTATCTCATCTAGAAATTATCGTGTGACAACGAACAACGTCACCTTCCAGAGGGGCGTCTTTCAAGGTGATACCATGAGCCCTTTGCTTTTTTGCATCACACTTCTGCCTCTATCTCTCGCACTACGAAATTCTCCTGGATACCTTTGTGGCGACACTAATCAGCGCGAGCATAAGGTCACTTATGTATTTGATATGGATGACCTGAAGATCTATGCCTCTGGTAAAAGCAAACTTCAAACTGCTATAAATATTCTCAAGAACTACACAGGAGAGATTGGGATGGACTTTGGCTTGGACAAGTGTGCCAAAATTCATCTGAAGAAAGGAAAAATTACTGGCGTTCCCAAGGACCCTGAGCTTGTGGATATAAGTGTTATCAGACATCTTAATACTGGAGAGACCTCTACATACCTGGGCGTGCCTCAAAACCGCATTCAGGACGTAACATCAGTGAAGGAGTCTCTCCGAAGCAGATACAAGCATCTTCTTCGACAGATTTGGTCTTCCAATCTGTCGGCGTTGAACAAGGTATCTGCGACTAACATGCTTGCCATCCCGGTTCTACTCTACTCGTTTGGGGTAGTTCAATGGACGAAGAACGAGCTTAAGGCCCTTGATGTCATTACACGTAAGATCATGCATATGCATAAAAGCTTGCATATCAATTCGTCAGTTCCGCGATTATATATTTCACGCCGTCAAGACGGACACGGACTTCTGAATCTCCAGTGTCTTCATAACCGTATTGTTCTAAGTACAGCTTACATCGTTGCGAATGGCAGAGATCCTCTCCTAAAAATGGCCAGGAACCACGAGATGATTGGCGAAGGAGCGTTCCTTTACAAAGCCGCGAAGCAAGCGGCCGAGACCCTTGGCCTGAATTTTAACATCAGAAATGAGGAAAGTGCATTACTTCATCTAGATGCTTCACTTCTAAAAACCAAAGTGAAGAAAGCAGAGGTTGAAAATTTTCACCAAGAGCTACTCGACAAGAAAATGCACGGAAACTTTCACAGAAATGTAGAAAAACAGTCTTTGTCGAAGGAGCAAACTTTTGCTTTCCTCAAATCATCAGGGCTTAATTCAGGTACAGAGGGTTTTATTTCCGCATGCCAGGACGTGGTCATTTCCACCTTAGCATACCGTGAGCGCATTTTATGTGAAGAAGTTCCCAGTGATAGGTGCAGAGCGTGTCATGCACAAGCTGAGTACCTAGAACACATACTATCAGGGTGTCCGACCCACGCGGGAACGACGTATATCTACAGACATAATGCGGCCCTAAGAGTGCTTTATCACCATCTTTGTCGCTCTTACGGTGTTGGCCGCGACCCTGCCCTGCCGAACGCTCCAAGGGAGATAGAGTCGATTGTCCGAAACGAGAAGTGCCGAAACGAACTATATTCGTGATCGAATTCTCGGCTCCGTCCGAATACAACATCACTGCAAAGGTGAAAGAAAAAGAGGAGAGGTATCAAGACCTTAAAAGAGAGCTACAACGACTGTACCCAAAATATTCGGTATAAGTGATTGTCCTTGTGATAGGTGCTCTCGGAGGTGCGAAACTATCACTGGTACGTAACGTTAAAGCCATACCCGCATGCCAAAAATATGCCAAGGCACTTGCGAGATGGATGCAGAAAGCTGTCATCCTTGGGTTGCTTCGTGTCCTCAAGACACACGAGGGTTTCGCCGGTTTCGTCGTTGCCCACGACTACCCATCTCACAGTTGTGAGACGTGGCCATAAGTGTGATTTACCGCGGTGCTACTGGGGGCTATTGACATTTTTTGGATGGCAGTTGCTCTTAGTGGGACCCTGCGGTGGTTGTTTAACTTTTTTCAAAATTATATATATATGTGTATGTGTGTATGTGGCGGAAGTCTGGTTAAAGTGGCGGAGCCAATCAGCAAAGAGCGACACTACCCAGCTAACCTGTTACTACCGTGAAAAGTTCCTAAGTGATCGCATGTTATGAGAGGAATAGTTACTTGTATGTCAGCTTCCTAACGGGTAACGGGATAATCGCCGTAGTTTACTAGGGAGGCTTGTTTGTATCCGTTACCTGCCAAACTAGTAACACGGTGGTAACAGCCGGCAGTGATCTTAAACTTCGTGTGCATGTGCAAGGAATAAGCATTCATTGGCTCCGTGATTTCCCGCTTAATTTAAAAGTGCAAACTTCAATAGCTTGAACGTTAATTTTGCAATAAAAGCACATGTTTCATTTTTGCTTGTAGCACATACGTTTTTTAAATTATAATTAGCAGTTAGATTATCTAAATTACACAGAAAAATTCATTAATTTAAAAATTAGCACAGAATATCTACGGGCTTAACTATTTTAATAATTTACAATTAATATTTATTATTCACAAATTTCAAAGTTAAAAATTAAAAAAAAAAATTACGGAAACAAGTAAAAGTTTTTTTTTTAATTTATCACTTTTTAATATCGATGACTTACTCCAAGCAGTGTATAACAAATAATTTTTGAAGGATTTGAAGGACGAATTTCAAAAAATAATTAGATAGTTAAGTAAACAACAAAATATTGCAAAAACCGTAATTGTTATTTTATAAAATGAACTCCTTACATTATTTAATTATGCCGTATCTATTAGAATAGATATTCTATCTGTTTACTGAATTATTCTATCAAAATCTTACGAAAAATAAGTACAAGATGCTGGTCAATTATATAAGAAGATATTTGAAAAATAATGAAGAGTAATGGAAAAATTATTAAATTTATAATTTGTAATTATTCCCTTAATCTTTGGCTTGTGCTTATTTTTTGTAGAAATTGTATAGGTTTACAGTAATTGTGATCTCTTATCAATGACAGATCACTAATGTGGCAAGTACTGATGATAATATACGTATAAAATTACCGCATTAGGCCAATTTTCAAGCAAGTTAAAACAATCTTTCGATTTAACTCGACTATAAAATGTAACTTTCAAATATACGATAAAATTATTTTATAATTCATCTTTTTCAATAGGCTTTTGTATTAAAAATCTGATGATGAAAAAAGGTACTTTTCTGATATGAGTAAAAGTAATTGCTATATGTATTCAATAAAAAGGGTTTCGATTCTCAAGACGATGTTAAATTTATTATTCACTTATAATTTTCTGAAAAAGCAAAAGGCTGATCAGTGTAATTTCTAAAACCCAAAATTTTGAGCCTGAATAATTTAAAATTGAAAAATTCAAAATTCAAATATTGTACAAAAATAAAAGTTGTAGATAAAATAATGCTTAAATTCTGGAATTGGGCAAGTTTTTACGTTAAACAGTATCATATTTTTTAATCGAATCATTTAAAAAAATATTTAGGAAGTGTCCAAGTTTTAAAAAGACTTAAAAGTAATTTTAAGTTTGAAGTATATAATATATAATAATTTGTAATTTTGAGTTTGAAAATATTTTTAAAAGTTTTAAACAAAATGTAGACTTAGGAAGATTTAAAAAAAAATAGAAGCTTTTCAAGAATTGTGAAAGGTTTCAAGACTATACAAAAAACTTTCTTAAGATTCCTGGCAAAATTTTAAATAATTTTTTTATTTAAAAATTAATTTTTAAAGATAATTTCAACAGATTTTAAAAGGTTTCTAAAAATCATGAAAAAAATATGAAAGATTTTAAGGCAATTTTTTTAATTTTGAAATATTTTTCCAAATTTTAAGAAAAGTTTGAGTAAGTTTGAAATATAATTAGGAATTTTAGAAGTTTTGAAGAAATTAAAAATATTTTAAAATATATTTTAAAACTTGAAAAGGTTTCTGAAAATTTATGATATAATTTTAAGTTTCTTCCAAACTTTTAAAAGTCCTAAATATCCTTTAAGCAAACCCGATTTTTTCCTAAAATTTGGTAAAATCTTGTGATAGAAAAAAATGTCATCAACATTTTCTAGTTTGTTTTTCAATACATCTGAAATCAAAAATCGTTTTGAACTTTCTCAAGAATCTTAGAAAAATTACATTTATATAACTTGAAAATAAACTGATAATATTTACTTCCCCGTTCTCTTTGTACGGTCAATAAAATTCAAAAACTCTTGAATTATAAACTTTTAAAATTGAAATTAAAATTTTTGTATTTAAACCCTGCAAAAAAAGATTCATTTAAAATCGATTGACTGCAATTCAAAAATAAAATCGTCAATCGACAATTTTGATGAAATGCAATTCAATTCAAATATGGTGAATTGCATTTAATATCCAATTGTTAAATCGCAATTGAAAAATTTGTCAGTGAATTGAATTGAATGTCTGCAACTGCAGTGAATTGTAGATATGCAATAGAACCACTGTGCGGTCTATTTCATTGAATTGTTTCGCAAGCCAATGAACCGTCTTTTGGATTTAATTGACGAATTTCAATTCAAAGATAATTTTGTAAATGGCTTTATATTATCCAATAGAGGTTAATGTAAAAATGGAGATTGGTCATGCGATGCATCTAATTGTATTGAATCGCACATAAATTTATAGACCGGAACTGTTTTTAATTGGAGTTTTGCAATAAAATTGTAATTTATTGAATAATAAAATAATACGTTAATAAATAGTATTATTGAAGAGATTTAAGTGGTTAATTGATAATAAGGAATAATAGTACATTTCGTGAGAGAGCCCGAGACGAGTTACAAAAACATGGCGCGAGTTTCAAAAAGAAAAGCCGTCAGTCCACAGGAATCACGAACGATACTTTCAGAACAAAATCATAAGTGGCGTGATTTCATTGTCTCCATGGAAAAATGCAAAATCACGTTTTAAATCGGTGAAGGTACGCATGAGCTCTACTGAATTTTTGTTCTAACTAGCGTGAATGAGACAACAAAGTATAATGTGCGAGGCGATAGGAACACGCTATACTCTTCGTTAGAAATATCGACTCACCAATCCGCTATGAATTCTCTTTCTATCTTTGTCAACCACGGTCTCTCTCTAGCGTTACGAAAATACACGGAGCACGCTCAAACAAAGCCCTTTTTTGAACTCTACGTCTACGTCACGCCATGCTTACTGAACCCTATTTTGTAACTCATCCAACGCACCGCCAGACACCGCTCAAAACGCGTACTTTTGAATTTGTCTATGGAGGCATGAAAACACGCCATTTTTATGATTGCGATCTGAAAAAGTTGTTATATAATTTGTACCTTTGGACTAAAGTTCAGTAAATATTCATTGTTTAATGAGAATAAAAAGTGACTTTGGACATAAATTAACAATATAATACAAATAATATTTATCAAATTTGTTGACATCATTCCGTAATGATGAAATGCCACCAATTGCATCTTTACGATTTAAATACATTGCGTCAATCAAATGCATTTATACTGCAAAATAAAATTTGTTTAACTTTGATGAATTGTACAGTTCAATGATTCAGATTCACTTCAAAAAAATATAAATCCACTTTAAGCTGCAAATGGAAGAATGAATCAATAAATTTGTAAATTCTCTAAATTATATCATTTGAAGCAATTTTAAGCTAGAAACATTAAAGAGTTGAACGATTAAAATTTTTTTTAACTAAACACTTTTTAAATTCGAGTTTAAATTAGAAAGTAAATCATATTTTTAGTAATTTCAAATAAATATTAATTACTGATTGAATTTCGGTTAAATTCTTATTCATACGTGAAAATTTGTTTTTGCTTTGAAAAATGTTTAAATATTCCCTGTAAATTATTTTTTCCAAATAAAAAAAAATTTTTCGATGAATATCAAGAAAAAAATTTGTTTATCTTAAAACCTGTTAAAATTCTTTTAAAAACTTCAACATTTTATTTCAAAATCCTTTAAAAAACTTCAACATTTTGTTTCAAAATCTTCAAAAATCTACATTTTGTTTAAAATTCTTTGAAATCTTTTCAAATTTTAAATTATTCAGGAAATTTTTTTAAAACATCTAAATAAATTTTAAACAGATTCGAATTTTCCCTAAAATATTTAAAAAATCCTACAAAATTAAAAAAATTTTATTGATTCCTTCCAGATTCTTTTTTGACAATTTTGGGAATCTTTTGAAATCTTACGAAATATTTTCTTTAAATTAATTTTTCAAAATAAAAAATCGTTTTCCATTTCCCTAGGAATCTCGAAAACTTTTTTTTTAAACCTTTCACAATTCTTAAAAAGCTTCTAATTGCTGCGTATTGCTGCATATTGTTATGGATAAAAGACGTAATGTTTAGAATATATATGTATATATCTATTATGGAAATATTTTGAAGGAAGCTTTATATTTTCAATATAATAATAATAATTATACTTACTTTGTACAGAAATAATTTATTAGAAGATAAATATTTTATTTAATTACATGAAATTTAATATTTCATTTTTATTTACATACACACTTTGTTTCTAACCTCTAATGTCGCTTCTTTTCCGTAGAGTTTATGTTGAAAAATCGCGCTATTTCGATTATAAAATATTTGTCCATATGTTGTTTTACCAATTTGAAAGTCTATAATATTATATCACTTTCCCGGAAATTATTAATCATTTAATTATATCCCATTCTAACATTTTTGCAAGAATATACTAATAATTTTTATTTCGACACGCTGTATATTTTGAGGTTAATCTGTGATTGAACGTAGTAATAATTACACTTTTTTGTATAGAAAGAATTCATTAGAATACAAATATTTTACTTAATTATTTGAAATTTAATTTGTATTTAAACCCTGGCGGACCGAACGAACGGAGCGGATACGCTACAGCGTATCCTTATAGTATCCACATCGTATCCTCTCCGTATCATGCAAGAAAAACTCATTTAAAAAGGAAGATGAACATTTCACTTGTTGAAATTCGGATTCTACGTGAAATTTTGCGTTAAAAGGTCACGGTGTAATCGCAATAGTTTTTCTTGCAACATTAAAAACTTTAAAAATATATAATACTTGTCGATGACGTGCGCCGAAGGCGACTTCAAACGCATCGTCGTTCAGTAGTAGTCAATAGGCGTTATCCGTCGACGATGCGTTTGAAGTCGCCTTCAGCGCACATCATCGATAAGTATTATATATTTTTAAAGTTTTTAATGTTGCAAGAAAAACTATTGCGATTACTCTGTGACGTTTTAACTCAAAATTTCACGTAGAATCTGAATTTCAACAAGTGAAATGTTAATCTTTCTTTTTTAATGAGTTTTTCTTGCATGATACGGAGAGGATACGATGTGGATACTATAAGGATACGCTGCAGCGTATCCGTTCCGTTAGTTCGGTTCGCCAGGGAACATATACATTTTGGTTCTAACCTCTAATGTAATTTCTTTTTCGTAAGGGTTCAGCTGATAAAAATTGGTATTTCCTTTATAATAGATATGTTCACATATTATTTCACTTCCCTGGAAATTATATATCATTCAATTATGTATCTTTCTAACATTTTTGCAAGAGTATTAATAATTATAACTCCGAAACGCTGTATATTTTGAGGTTAAGCTGTCATTGCACGTTGCGTTTCCAAACATCACTTTGTTACAAGCATGTGATGACAATGGTGGGATAATGTTACCTGCTTCGCTTGTAACATGTTATTGCTTTTTGAATCTTGAAGTTTGGATATCTACAATAATGTCTGCTTTTTTCGTATTTTTTGTATAGATACATAGTGTTTGAAGTTATCATGCAAAATTATCTGAGCTTAATTGTGTTAATTGTCTTAATTGATTCATAGCAAGAAGTCATTGCTAAATAATTGGCTGTTAATTTCGCGAAAATAAGCGAAATTTTATTTGTAAATACATAACATGATGGAAATTTGTTTAAACAATGGTTTTTAACAATAATAATGGTTTATTGTCATCGACATGTCCTTACAAATTTAGAATGTTTAAAAAATTAAAAATGTTTATTGGATGATCAAATTTGATGCTTAGGCTTCATTGCCAAGTAATATATGATCGATTTCATAGAAAAAACTTCAATTATTCCTTCATAAATGTCTGATATGGATAATCGTTCACAAAATTTGTTTATAAAACAACAAATTGTTCATTAAATTTCATTAATTCAACTAAAAAACTCTTTTTGTCAATAAATTGTTTAAACTGAGTGTGAATAAAGTGACGAATAGCTGCTAATCTCCATAAAACCATTTTCATTCTCTTATTTGCTTATAACAAAGTCATTAGTCAATACAGTTTTTAACATTTGAGTGGGTATAAACATTCAAATGTAATTTTTTTTCATTTTTGTTATTAAATAAAAAAAATAATAACAAAATTTTTCATAAATCGTTCATGACAGTTTGATGCAGAATTTTATTGGATTTCATGTTTCAAAAAGACGTTCAAATCGGATGAAAATTGTCTTCTGAAAATCAACTACTCGACGGATGTTTTTTTGCCCCACTGTGCATCCCGCGCCCCTTTCTACATTCATATTCTTTTATTCTCATCTCCTCTGACACTTATCCATTCTAAAACCCACATTTGACACCATTTGGCACCATCCAAATCTAAGTAGTTATTATGGGTATTATTATTAAGGTAATAATAATTATTTTTATTCATAATTTGGTTATTTAACATTGATGTGTATACTTTTTTCTTTACAAACGGGCTATCACAGAGCCTGGCCCACGACTAGCGAAATGGGCTGGGCTGACTTCACATGGTCCGTGCAGTCTTTGAACTCAAAACTTCGAATCGAACAGTTTGGAGCTACCCGAAAGTTCAAAACTTTCATGTTTGGAGAAGTAAAATTCGAAATTTTCGATCTAAAATATTTTCAGAACCCGAAACTTTCTAGTAGCTCGAAACCGTTGGAGTACCCGTAAAATTGCAAATTTTAGCCTTCGTAAAAGTGTTCACTATCCGTTGTTAACTGTTGCTAAGGAATTTTATTGTCTGATGCTATGGGACTATTCATTTGCCGTCGCTAAGAGTTGTTATTAAAAATGTAATAAAATAAAAAATAAGCAAAAATAATATTAACTCTAAGATTAATTAATTGAAGAGAGCGATATTACATACAAATAAGCAAGTTTGAGCATACCTAGGGCGCGCATCTGTCGGATCTCGCGCTTCACGCTCCATAATGGGTTACCTCACGCTTCGCGTTCGGATGTTAATTCTTTGCACTCGGAATGCTGCAATGAAAGTTTATCAAAAATATCAAGTCAAATCAAATCAAATGACAAGTCCTATCAAAAAATAGTTATGAGAAATTTTATAGGACTTTTTAAAAGCTATAATTCTCGTTTTTGCGACTTTTTCCCATATTTCGCGCCGTTTGTCTCAAAATTTGAATTTTTTATTTTTTTGGTAGTATTTTCGATAAATAAAACAAAATATCAAGTCTTATCATAAATGGATAAGGAAAAAATTATAGGACTTTTAAAAATATACAATTCTGCCCATAAACTTTTTTACTAATATGCCGTCGTTTGGCTTAAAATTAGAATTTTCGATTTATTCATTTTCGACGCATAAAACAAAAAATACGAGTTCTATCAAAAAATGGTTAGGAGAACATTTTTAGATATTTTAAAAAGCTTCAATTCTTCTCTCTAACTTTTTCCACATATCTGTCGTCGTTTGGCGTAAAAATGGAATATTCGCTTTTTGGGTAGCATTTTCAATGGACAAAACCATAACCATTGGCCAAGGAATCCTGGTTAACGAACTCGTTCTTTCTTTTCAAACCCAAAAAAGTGTGCCAAAGCTCGATTTGATCCGTTCACTTTTCCGAGAGTTATCGTGTTTACAGATGGACAAACAGGCAGACAGACGGGCGCCACTGCCAAAACTTTATTTTTGGCTTCATGGGGTCTTGAAACATGGAGATCCGTTGAAAAACTGTGGTGTGAAATTTCGGACAATTCTAATACTTTCTCAATCCTAAATGATGAGAATGTAACAAACTTGTCCGCCGCGTGCGGCTTGCAAGTTTATCCCGTATCTACACATGGGCGCGTTTTTAACTGCACTTAGCATGAAACGCAATACTCTATCTCTTTCTATCTGTGCGTTTCAGTGCGAGAGGAGACAGAGTATTATGTTTGATGTTGAGCGCAGCTAAAAAAATTCCGTGTATAGATACACCATTAGACCCTGTATACTGTATATGGCATCATCAATTGGCTCATGGGGTATCAAAATATATCACTGATACTTTTCACATTCGTTCTTAATATGCTATTTTCACAACTATGCGTTTCTCACATCAAGTAAGTGGGTTGCATTCGTTTGCACATTTTAATTTCGCCATAGTATTTACAATTGAAGGGGTCCCTCCAAGAACGTCCAACCTGCATTTTTCTAACTTTTCAGGAAACACACAAAACGTTTCATTTTCATTGCAGAGAGCACGTTGAGCACGTTCTTGCAGGGACTCCGCGCTTTTGGGGTAAAGAAACCTTGCACATAGTGCTACGAAGTGCCAACAGGTGGCAGAAATTTGATGGAGAGGATGGTAATACGCTGAAAACCCCAGTTCGAAAAAAACGCAGGTTGGACGTTCTTGAAGGGACCCCTTCAATTATCTAAAGATATTCTGTCGGTCAGTACGTATGATGTGTGTCCCTGTCCCATCAGTAGGTATTTGTAGTCTGGAATTATTGCCAGGAAGACAGAACGGATTTGTTTGGAAATAGGTATTAAATGCCTTATTTCGTAAGTCTCTATTTCTGGGATAGGAATATGAATGGAGTAGACAAACCGATTCTTCAAAATAGCCACGTTAATTGTTGAGATGTTGATAATATGTTGAAAGTCAGACTTCTTCAAAGGGATGGCGTATTTAGTGTTGAATTTATCTTCAAACTCTTTCATTTCGCTTATTGGGATTCTTGGTGTTAGAAGTTGAGGGTGAATTATTTCGGTTTTCCCGTCATTTATTGCATCTATCAATAAGTTAATATCTTCACTCAACTCATCGACTATCATCATGCAGACTGTCATTTGATTTGAAATAGCGATACTTTGGGTGTTTCGGTTTGTACCGTTCGCCAGCTGGTTCAGGCGGTTAACGTTTTCCTGACTATGTAACTCGAGAGTCTTAAAATCATTAGATGCTGAGTTTAACTAGAGTTTAATAATTCTAGTTTAATTGTATATGCTTTGCGACAATATTTTATGGTTGTTAAACTATTTATCAAGTTCCTCGTTAATTTAGGTCATATCCTGTGAACTGAGATTTCCAAAAAGTGTTTTTGAAATGCCACCTACAAAATTGAAAAAGCCTCTCTTAACACGGGTTCTACCTAATAGCTGCTCCAGCAGATTTTTCTGGTTTTCTAAACGCTCTATAAGCGAGTTGATCAGTTTGAGCTCAAATTTTGCAGGGCAGTCATTACAGAGGTTTGACGCAGTCGCATAAACGTGTCGCAATGAGACAAATCGTTCCTCTATATTATCCGTACCTACTCCAAGTATGATGTTCCAAGTTTTGTGATACAGACTAGCTTGTCCCAGTTCTTCTTAACAGATAATTACTAGGTCCAGGTTATTTGTAGTGACTTCCGCTTCGACTGTACTTAGTAGCCACAAGAGTAACAGTGCCAAATTCATCTGCAAAATTATTGGTAATAAGGCTTAAGTTGATTGGCGTATAACCTAGTTCGCGTGTCGTTAAAAAGTACAGTGCAGTGGTTTTTTTCTTGTTTCTCTACAATTACTGCTGGCCCTTTCCATGAAGGAGAGAGTTTGTTATCTTGATGGTTGTTAATAAGTTTGACCAGGCCTCTGCAACGACGTTAGTTCACTAGTACGGTCAAGTGAAGCGTGGAGCGCAAACGGCGCTGGGAGTTTTTCCAGCCTATTTTTACATGGCAAGCATAGGAAAGATTAGTGAAAAATTAATTTGATCGAAATTTTTCGTAATGACAATCAGTTTTTCTGTGTTACTAATCAAAGTGTAAAAATTAAAAAATGTTGTTAATATAAAATTTGGTGTTCTGGGAGTAGCATGTATACATATAAAATATTTATATATACAATGATTGATTGTTGTTTAATTTTAAAGTAGTAATATTGTTGTTATTCATATAATTATTGAAATTAATGTTTCATTATTTCTGTTTGAACTGTTTGTGAGATATAAGATTTAAGTGGTACCGCACGGCAATGCCGGTCGCACCGGTTTATTTTTTTTCTTGATATAGTGTGAAAATAAATCACATATTAAAATTATCAAAGGATTCATTAATTAAAATAATAGTTTAATTTAAACAAATGAATGAAGGTATCACTTTTACACTTAATCTTAAACTGAAACGGTATCTATATTTTAGAAAAATTGTATAAATTTAAACAATTCAAAAGGAATTATGTATTTTAATAAAAAATGTCGAATATTTTATCTTAAAATAAAACTATATCTTTTTTTAATAATTCTCTCGTAGAAATATACAAAATCAAATAAGAACTATGTATTCCAATGAAAAATATCGAACATTTTATCTAAAAGTGAAACTATATGTTTATTTTTAAAAATGCTCTCATAGAAATATAGAAAATTGATTAAGAACTATGTATTTTAATAAAAAATATCGAACATTTTATCCTTAACTGGTACGATATCTTTGTTTTTAAAAATTAGTTCGTAGAAATATAAGAAATGGGTTAAATACTGTATGTTAATAAAAAATATCGAACACTTTATCTTAAACTAAAACGATATCTTTATTTTAAAAAAGATTTGGTTAGTCATATGAAGAATTAAATAAGAACTATGTATTTAAATAAAAATATCGAACAATTTATCTTACAATGAAACTATACCTTTATATTAACAAATTATTTCGTATATAGAAATATAAAGAATTAAATAAGAACAACGTATTTTAATAAAAAATACCAAACATTTTATCTCAAACTGAAACGATATCTTCATCTCAAAAAATCTGTTCGTAGAAATATGAAAAGTTAAATAAGAACTATTTATTTTATTAAAAAATATCGAACATTTTATCTTAAAATGGAACGATACCTCTATTTTTTTAAATTCTTTCGTACATATATAAACAATTAAATAAAAACAATGTATTTTGATAAAAAATAGCAAACATTTGATCTTAAACTGAAACGATATCTTTATGTCAAAAAATCTATTCGTAAAAATATAAAAAATTAAATAAGAACTATGTATTTCAATAACAACTATATATTTTCATAAAAAATATCGAACATCTTATGTTGAACTGAAATAATATCTTTATTTAAAAAAAATTATTCGTGTGAATATAAAAAATTAAATAAAAACTATGTATTTTCATAAAAAAATATGGAACATGTTCTCTTAAACTGAGAAGATATCTTTATTTTCTTTAATTCTCTCGTAGAAATATAAAAAATAAATAAAAACTGTACCTTCCTAATTTATTTATATAAATTTAACTATTTTTCAAATTAATTAATCCTTCGATTAATTAACTAATTCGTTTATTAAAATGAATTATTTGTTATTTTATTAGGGTTGTTGTTGTTTTAAATGTTGTTAATGAATTATTTATTCATACCAACGTATGACATTGTTCTTATTTTAATTTCCTTTCTATTAAATTAATTCTTCATCCCTATATAAAATTGAAATGTCTGTTATTTAATTTCAGTTTCTAATCAAATTTTACGTTTCATAACAGTAGTTTTGTTTACGAAATATAATGTCACAATATTATTATCAAAAAATATGTAATCAGTTTTGCACTATTTTCTTGTGATAACTACACGTAATGAGAAAAATATTGTTTGCTTCTCCATGCTTTTTTTCAAACTTGTTTTTTGCAAACAAACTTTATATAATTTTGATAGACAAATTTGGAATTCAATAATAAAATGTAGTATAATCATAAGTTCAATTTGGTTTCTTGAGTTAAAAAATACATTAAATTCATTTTATCCATGTTACGATTGAAACCTTTCATATTTCCCGCAGCTAGAAAAAAATATTTTAACGATTTTTTTCACTTACAATTACTCTAATATTTAAAAAGATATGAAACTTCATTTATGTGATACATAAAACCGATTGTCATTACGAATAATATCAATTAAATTAATTTCTAACTAATTTTGCATATGCTTGCCATGTGAAAGCAGGCTGAATAGACTCCCAGCGCCATCTGCGCTCCACGCTTCACTTGATCGTACTAGTGAACTAACGCTAACATACAGTCGTTGCAGGGGGCTGGGGTTAACAGGCGTGTCTGCGATTATTGCTTCACATTGTCTTTTAATTCTTACCGTCTTTTGTAATTGGCATACGGGACATCGTTTAATGAAATGAATAATTTCTTGTTCCATATTTTTCCATTCTCCAAGGGTTCTGGCTCGTTCGATTATTTTGTTTTCCACAAAGTGTTGAGCAGTAATTGATCCGTGTGATTCTCTTATGATTTTTCCCTTTTCCTCTCAAGTAAGTTCTGCACGTGGCATGTAGCACGTGTGAAACTGCTGATCTTAATATTTGTGGCTCAAGAAGTTGAGGTAGTCTATTATTTTCACTTTTTCTAAAGTGTTGTTCATTGGCTCAATAAAGTGGTATCGTGAAATAGTTAGCTTAGAGGTCATGGCATCTTTGTTTATCTTATCTAACACTTTCAGCCACTCGGTCTCGTTAAATGGAGGTAAGTTATATAGGGATATTTCCTGACTTCCTTTCCGTTCTTTGGATATGGTTCGCCAGAGCTTTCCACCTGCGTTATGTTTCACATTTTCTCTACTGGGTGTCCTATTAGTGATCCATTTTTTATATTCTCTGTGCAAATTTTCTCTTCCGTCCTTTAACCCTTCGTCATCTGAGATGAGTAGATCTGCATCCATGCGATGGTGAGAAGAACTTAATGACGGTTGTGTTAACACATTTTCCTCTCTGGACGTAACAGCTGTTTCTTATCCTGTTAACTCCTCTCCTCTTTCCACATCCAGCTTAACTTCTTCTGTTGTATTTTGTAGAGAATCTTCTTCTTGTTGAACTGGAAATAGTTTAGATAGACAGTCTGCAGCTTCATTTTCCTTTCCTTTTACGTGTTCGACAGTGTAACGATATTCCTCCAAACGTAATCTCCACCGTAACAATCGTGAAGAGGGATCTTTCACGTTGTATAGCCATATTAACGCCTGATGGTCCGTTTGGATTGTAAACTTTCTTCCAAGAAGGTACTGTCTTAACCTTGTGCATGCCCAAACTATTGCTGACAATTCGTTTATAATTGATCTCGGCTTTGTTTAACGTCCTTGATATGTAACAACAGGGGTGACCGTTTTGCGATAATACTGCACCTATTTCGTGATTAGATGCGTCTGTGGTTAACCCTTCCTCCGGAACATCCGTCTTTCAGGCGGATAGCATCTGAAAAGTTGTTGCTAGATAAGGATTAGAGGCCCCGAGGACCCTGGGCATCCACAAGTGCTTCATTCGGGTCCCAGCGATCGTGCAGAGCGGGTCGTCTCTTTGATTAATGCGCTTCATGAACCTGTAAGTACCTACATTACTAAACATACCCCGCCTGTCAGGCGGATATTCCGATTAATGTATGTTTGAGATATCCGCCTGGCAGACGGATATTCTGGTCAACCGTCGTAACATCATCCGCCTCTCAGACGAATGTTCCCTGTAAATAACGTAAATCTTATCCGCCTGACAGGCGGATGTTCCAACTGCTAATGAGTAGGTACTATTCAGGCATCAATTTTTGTACATTTCATGAACCAAAACAAATTCTATACTACAGGACCGGTTGCTATTTTTGCTCCTTATAAATTTATCGACATCCTCAGTTGCTAGTATAATAAAATTTTCCTTGCAGACAATGGATCGTAGAGCCCCAAGGAACGTCGCCAACTGAACCAGACGTCTCGTCGAATTAGCGTTAGCTAGAGCTGATGATTGCTCAGAGTCTAAGGGAAACTCGGATGACTCATATCAGCCTGCCGTCTCAGAAGAGGACAGTGCACTGTCTCATCATGAAATAGAATCAGATCTATCATCTGATGACGATTGGATAGATTTCGACGATGGAACCTCAGGAACATCCAACGACAATCAACCTTCAGGAACGACCAGCGACGAATATTACGGAAAAAAGTGCTTTGTTTGGCAAAAGAACCCTTTACCTTCCAGTTCTAAAGCGGCCCAGCACAATGTCATAAGAGTTCGCATTTCTTCCCTTGAAGGACCAGCGCGTGCTCTTGGTCAAGAGGCAACGCCCAGACAGGTATGGGATCTTCTTTTCACCCCTGACATGGTTCATAAAATTGTTGAACATACCAATGTAAAGCTTGAATCGATACGCAGCAAAATTGGCAATCAAGATTCACCAATGTATAAAAATACCGATTATGTCGAAATGAATGCAATGATCGGTCTCCTGCTGCTTTGCATGATTTTCAAATCCTCGAAAGAAGCCCTGACTTCCCTATTGTCAACTTCCATAACTGAGAAGAGATGCAGCATATTACAAAGAGCTATGAGGTTTGACAATGCTGACACCCGAAAAGAAAGAGAAAAAAAACGATAAGGCAGCATGCATCACAGAAATTTTTGATTCAATCATCGCTAATTGTCAGAGGAACTATTCAATGGGCGCGCACGCTACAGTTGACAAGACACTGATTTCATTCCGAGGGCGTGTTGCTTTTCGAATGTACATGCCAAAGAACCCGGCAAAGTATGGCATAAAGCTGATGTGTCTCACCGATGCTCACAATGCTTACCTATATAACGCTTACATCTATACTGGCAAACTGAATGATGGGATTACGTTGTCGGTTGTCGTTGACGGCATTGTTTGACAACTGGTTCTCGTCAATTGAACTTGGATCTGAACTGTTGAAGAAAAAACTCACTATACTTGGGACGCTGAAGAAAAAAAAACTTCAAATACCAAATGAATTCCTTCCTTCGTAAGTTCCAGCACTTACGAATTTTCAGACAAGTTTACTCTTCTCTTGTACGTACCAAAAAAGAACAAAGCTGTATGCTTGCTGTTAACAATGCACCATTCCCCACATACAGTTGTCCAACACAATAAACCGGAGATAATAACATTCTATAACGCCACAAAATCAGTCATAGACACTCTTGACCAGAAATGCAGCGTATATTCGGCAAACCGGAGAACGAGAAGATGGCCAATGGCAGTTTTCTACCACTTAGTGGCCGCTGCAACCTCGAATCCACACATCCTGCATGGGCTCTACTCTCGTAACCAGAAGAAGAGTAGATACGACTTCATAAAAGAAATTGCTTTGTCTTTGGCGAATAATTTTCTCAATGAAAGACTGATGATTCCCAAATTGACTCCAAAGTTGAGAAAATTGATTGAATTGACATAAGACAGACAGGCTGGACAGAAGGAGGAACTGTCGCTTCTGTCCCTACAAAAAAAAACAGAATGACGAACTATAAATGCGTCAAATGTGATGTACCCAATTGCTTGGAACACTCCAAAAAATTGTGTGTTACTTGCGTGAACGAACTGTAAGGCCTCCAATTTTTATAAGTCATGTTACTTGAGTTTTTAGAAGAATATCCTTGCCTTTGTTCATGTGATAACTCGCTGCCTACGTCATATACCTACGCTACGTTACCAAGCCAGACATGAAATGGCAACTTAGAAAGCGTACTTTGTGATTTTTGTGAGGTTTGTGAGTTTTGTGATTTTTAGGACTTTTTTTTTTGAAAAAAAGAAGACTGAATCGATGGATACCTAGGCATTCAGAACCTTTTGTACCTATTCTTATTTTTTTGAGGCAGTATATAATTTCTATTTTTTGCCAATTTTCTACAAAAAGCATTTTATTTCTCCATAGGCACCTACCCAATATATATATACCATTAAGCCATTTCCCTTTCGGCGAGCCTCAAGGGGTAAGCGTGACACTACCCGATTCGGGTAGTGTTTCTAGGTGGATAGATACTTGTAGTACATAACTACAAGTGTGGGCTCACCACACCCACGACCGCCAACAGCAACGCAGTAGTACCAGACGGTCACCCATCCAAGTACTAACCGCGCCCAGCACTGCTTAACTTCAGTGATCTAACGGGAACTGGTGTTTCCAGCGTGGTATGGCCGTTGCCATGATGACCCAATGAATTCATATAACTAATTTACCATTTATTACCACTTCATCTCTTGACTATGGGTTGCAAGGAGGTCATAATGTCAACTCAAGGTGGCAACATCGAGAAGAAAAGACGTAAACGTAGACGTAGACTATTGTGAAATATTAATTTTGGAGAAGTTATTGGAAAAACCAAGGTATCCGTCACCCAGACGGATGTTCCGTTAAATAGTTGAAAAAAAGATGTTCCGTCGAAAGGGTTAAAGTGAATTTTTCCTGGTAGTATGGTCATCTTAAAACCGGATCTGAGCATAATAGTTCTTTTATATGGTCAAAAGATTCTTGAAGATTCGTCGACCAGTCAAAAGGTGTCTCCTTCTGTGTTAGATTTGTAAGAGGCTTACAAATTTGAGAGAAATTTTTTATAAATTTTCTATAGTACCCTGCGAGTCCTAAAAAGCTCTGAACTTGGGTGACATTCTGTGGTGGTTTAAAATCTCGTACTGCCTGTATTTTTGCGGGGTTAGGTTTTACGCCATTCTCAGTTAACAGATGTCCTAAATATTCGAGGTCCGGGCGTAAATACTCGCACTTGTCAGGCTGACGTTTTAATCTCGTTTCTCTCAGTCTGTCAAATAGGCTTACTAGGTTCCCGTTGTGTTCTTTCAAAGTTGAGCCGAATACGAAATGTCGTCGAGGTAAACAAAACATTTTTTTCCTACCAATCCTCTCAGGGCATTGTTCATCATCCTTTAGAAAGTAGCGGGAGGATTTTTGAGTCCAAAGAGCATTCTGTTGAATTCAAAATGTCCTTCTGGTGTTGACAAAGCCGTATACTTTTTTGAGGTCTCACTCATTGGGATTTGGTGAAACCCAGAGGCTGAGGTCGAAGGCTGAAAAGAATTTTGCGTTCCCTAATTGGTTCAAAATGTCTTCAATGATGGGCAGTTGATAAGCATCTTGTTCTGTGTCTTCGTTTACCTTGCGTCTCTTATGACACCTTTTTCCTTCAATTCATGCATTTGTGCTTTTATTTCCTCTTTGTGGCATTCAGGAAGCCGATAGGATTTTAAATTTACTATTTTTCCGGTTTTTAAAATGATTTCATGTTCTACTAGATCGGTGCATGGAAACGGGTCTCCTTCAAAGTTGTGGATATCACGGTACCCTGCTATAATTGTCCACAATTCAGGAGCTTCCGCTTTTTCTACGTGCTTCAATCTAGTCTTACTTAATAAATCTTGAATCCTTTTTAGCTGTTTTTGTTTCCTCCAAAATAACGCTCATTCTATTCGTTTCTCTAATTGGCTCTATTGCTTCGTACTCGACTTTTTGTGGTATTATCAACGGGTCTTTGCCATAATTGTACAGGAGGACTACTAACTCTTTGTTTTGTATTTTGTAAACGCCGTCAGGGATAGATTTGTGATTTTCTATGTAAATGTCTTGATCTTTGTCAATTACTTTTATCCACATAAAGGGGTAACTTTTTCTTGTCTACGTAAAGGAAGTCCTTAGTTAAATGACATTTATCAAGCGTGTTAAAAGAGGGCAGGCCGATGTTACCTTCCTCTGGTACGGGGAAATCATCATCAGTTATATGGAAGAAATGCAGTTTTCCTAAATATGGTATTCTTACCGCTTGATTTGAATGATGTATATCACTCCCCATGGCAAAACGTTTTTTTATATCAAATGGTGTCCTTTCTGCTGGGATTTCCGATTTCTTTATAAGATTTATCGCGGCTCCGGAATCTACTAACAATCTGTAGGAACTTATGTCTGAGTGTCTTCCATGTATGGACTGTAATCGTCCGCTGATTGATTGCTGAAACTCTGCAGATTCCTCGTAGTGGTCGATCTGGTTTTGCTCTTCCTCTGTTACTTCGTAAAATTCTAATGGGTTTTGTGAATCCCCCATATCCAGAATATTCCTTATTCCCGGTGGTCTTTTCTGGTCACTTCTGCTTCCAGTGCCTCCTGCAGAGCCTCATTCAAAGAACTTGGCTTCAAAAATTGCACTTGATTACTAACGTCTTCTCGGAGGTTCATTACGTATCTTTTAGTAGAAGATTTTTCCTCCATTTGTAGAGCTAATTTGTGCTCTATTTCGGACGAGTATTCTGACTGAATTGTATAAATTAACTCGTTATAGGCACTTCTAAATCTTTGATTATAATTTTGCACGGCATCGTAATTTTGCCGTATAACTCCTAATCTGCTTCTACAGGTTTCCAAGGTATTTGTAGTTGCTAAATTCGTCCTAAGGGCACTGTACAGATGGTCATAACTGTTTATGGAACAATGTCTAATTGCTCTTTTAGCATTCCCAATTATTTTTTCAGTTATGATATAATCTAGTAGTAGATTCGGTTGAGAACACCTGAGCTTCGCACGCTTAACAGTGTTGAAGAAGTCGTGCATACCAGCGTCATCGTGTCCGTTGCGAACCTCTACCGTGCGGATAATCTCCTTTGCCTGAGAAAGAGGTTCAAAGTTTTCTATCGCTACTCGTTGCCTCAATTATGCTAGATACTGCAACTTTACCAAAAAAAGTGTCAATTTATAAGCTCATTTAAATTTATTCACTTACGTAAATTGACTACGTGCCACACTGATTGAATAATTTCCATCGTCAGACATAGTAATTTTACATCGGACAGTTATTTCATACTGTTTCATGGGGTGAAATTGGACTAGATCGTGAATTTATGAGCGACATTGGTAAATTTACCAGGTTATACATTTTAATTGAAAATACACTGCTCGCGAAATTACAATCTAATTGTAAATATCACAAAAGATTTTTTGACAGTGTAGCGAGATCTCTTAACTCTTTAGCTCTTTTTAAATTTTCGTCGTTCAAAATCCTCATGTCGGCTCTCATGGTCCGTTGCACATCTTCGATTAACTATAATTTACTCAGGAACAGCAATAGTGGATCCGTGGTTTCACTATTCAAATTTTCCCTATAATTTTGTGATGACATGGTGGGGGCGGTTTTGAACGAATTGTCTAATCCGAGTGAACCGCTATCAGAATCCGAAGAAGTGTCTGTTTGTGCGTGGTATTGTATGCTAAGATTTTCCCAATAGGCGTGGAACGCCAGTTTGTCTTGATTGCGAGTGTCGGGTGTAAGTGCCGCGAATCGCGTTGCTAATTTTACAACATTTGGTATATTTTAAACCCTTCACTTGCGGGATCGTGCTACAATAATGGCTCAAGGTTAATTCAGAGTAGATCGTCGGTTTATCAGAGAAGATAGAGGACATGGAGCACCAACGTCGTACCTAATGACGCCATCCTATTCACCGAAATATTTCCTCACTTATCCTTATCGAAAACGCTGACGCAATTCAATCACCGTTCGACGTATGTGAGAAGGACTTATCTACTGGAGAAATATCTGAACAAGATTCGTAACTATCTTAAAACTAAAACAATGCTTACTTTTTTCTGCTTTCGTCTCGTCCCCTGTCAGCCAGGTAGATAGCAGTTGTACTCTCCGGGATGGGAAGATCGTCTGATCTTTTGCCAAGGTTCCGCAGATGCCTTGGGAGTCTCGGCTTCTGGTGGTCGTTGCCTGGGCTGCGAACAGAATCCGTAGCGTCCTGGTTCGAGTCGATGATCCTCGTTGTTTGAAATTACTGCGGGTGTTCCGTAGATACTTCTTCCCTAGGATGTCGTGAATAGGATCCTGGCAGGATCACCAATTTTGTAATGGTCTGGAGAATAATGGACCTTTTCTTTGTATAAGTGCCTGAACTGTGAGACAAGACTTCTTTATTGATTATCGATCTTCACTGCTAAGCTGTAGGAAGCAGACTGACTCCCTCCACAAGGGATGCGTTGAGCAACCACGTCACGCTAAGGCCGATGCCTAAACGAAGAAGTGAGGAGAATAGCCGATGCTTTTACAATCATATATTAGTGAAATCCGAATCACCATAGTCCGAGCAACGGACAACCTGTGCCTGCGTAAAAATTAATATAACTTGAGCATCCCCATATGAATAAGAATAACATTATAAAATGAAACCTCGAAATAATGTTTTCAAATTTGGCAACACTGTCTGCCATGTCTGCGAGTCTTCACATTTTCATAAAAAGTCTTTTTTAATGTCTATAATTCTTCCGAATTTCCAAATATTTATCAATCAAAGTTTCGGACGACAATACTTTCAATTTATGACATACGTTTGGCCCTATCCAGCAGTGGTTCACTCAGTCATTTCAAATTTCATCAACTAGTTTTTTCCGTGCACGCGTTGTCCGTTGCTCGGACTATGGTGATTCAGATTTTACTAATATATGATTGTAAAAGCACCGGCTATTCTCCTCACTTCTTCGTCTAGGCTAGGCCCTTAGCGTGACGTGGAACCTCTCTCTCAGGCAAAGGAGATTATCCGCACGGTAGAGGTTCGCAACGGACACGATGACGTTGGTATGCACGACTTCGTCAACACTGTTGAACGTGCGAGGCTCAGGTGTTCTCAACCGAATCTACTACTAGATTATATCATAACTGAAAAAATAATTGGGAATGCTAAAAGAGCAATTAGACATTGTTCCATAAACAGTTATGACGATCTGTACAGTGCCCTTAGGGCGAATTCAGCAACAACAAATACCTTGGAAACGTGTAGAAGCAGATTAGGAGTTATACGGCAAAATTACGATGCCGTGCAAAATTATAATCAAAGATTTAGAAGTGCCTATAACGAGTTAATTTATACAATTCAGTCAGAATACTCGTGCGAAATAGAGCGCAAATTAGCTCTACAAATGGAGGAAAAATCTGCTACTAAAAGATACGTAATGAACCTCCGAGAAGACGTTAGTAATCAAGTGCGATCTTTGAAGCCAAGATCTTTGAATGAAGCTCCGCAGGAGGCACTTGAAGCAGAAGTGTGATGCAGAGAACGTCTCCGTACATCCACAGCACGAAACAGCAAAGAATTTAGATGAACTGCAACTATTGTAAGAAACCAAGTCACTTTGAGAGACAATGCTCAACTAAACTTAGGCAACAGGGTTTTTACAACGGAGCGAACCAGAAAAGACCACCGAGAATAAGGAATATTCTGGATATGGGGGATTCACAAAACCCATTAGAATGTCACGAAGTGACAGAGGAAAAGCAAAATCAGATCGACCACTACAAGGAATCTGCAGAGTTTCAGCTATCAGCGGACGATTACAGTCCATACACGGAAGACACTCAGACATAAATTCCTGCAGAATGTTAGTAGATTCCGAAGCCGCGATAAATCTTATAAAGAAATTGGAAGTCCCACCAAAAATAACAGCATTTGATATAAAAAAGGGTTTGCCATGGGGAGTGATATACATAATTCTAATCAAACGGCAAGAATACCATATTTAGGAAAACTGCATTTCTTCCATATAATTGATGATGATTTCCCCTTACCAGAGAAAGGTAACATCGGCCTGCCCTCTTTTAACACGATTGATAAATATCATTTAACTAAGGACTTCCTTTACGTAGACAAGAAAAAGTTACCCGTTTATGAGGACAAAAGTAATCGACAAAGATCAAGACATTTACATAGAAAATCACAAATCAATCCCTGACGGCGTTCACAAAATGCAAAACAAAGAGTTAGTAGTACTTCTGTACAATTATGGCAAAGACCCGTTGATAATACCACAAAAAATCGAGTGCGAAGCAATAGAGCAAATTGGAGAAACGAATAGAATGAGCGTTACTTTGGAGGAAAAAAAAAACAGGTAAAAAGGAATCAAGATTTCTTAAGCAAGTCTAGATTGAAGCACGTAGAAAAAGCGGAAGCTCCTAAATTGTGGACAATTATAGCAGTGTACAGTGATATTAACAACTTTGAAGGAGACCCGTTTCCATGCACCGATCTAGTAGAACATGAAATCATTTAAAAAACCGGAAAAAAGTCAGTTTAAAACCGATCGTCCTCCTGAATGCCGCAAAGACGAAATAAAAGCACAAATGCATGAATTCAAGGAAAAAGGTGTCATAAGAGACTCTAAGTCACCCTTCAATTCACCGATTTGGGTTGTCCCAAAAAAGGAAGACGCGTCTAGTAAGAAAAAATGGCTAATAGTAATCGATTTTCGCAAGGTAAACGAAGACACAGAACAAGATGCTTATCCACTGCCCATCATTTAGAAAATTTTGGACCAATTAGGGAACGCAAAAATCTTTTCAACCTTCGACCTCAGCTCTGGGTTTCACCAAATCCCAATGAGGGATACCTCAAAAAAGTATACGGCTTTTTCAACACCAGAAGGACATTTTGAATTCAACAGAATACTCTTTGGACAACAAAAATGCTCCATCTACTTTCCTGTCTTTCTTTTCTTTCCCCTTGGCTACGACGTTTTTGTCAGCTGGTGCCGGAAATTCGATAACGAACATGGTTTGTTTCTCGAAGTCAAGGAGAAGTATGTCAGGCCTCGAGTGCGTAACAGAAACAATTGTCGAGAATATGAAGTTCCAATATATGCGGCACTTGTCATTTTCGACAATTGACTCTATTTCCCGAGGAGCGTTTAGCGGAGCGGTATTTGGGCTAATGCCGTAAGACTGACAGAGATACTAATAAAGCACTCTTAGTGCCGCATTATGCTTTTGGATGTAGGTCGTGCCCGCATGAGTTGGACAACTAGATAGTATGTGCCCTAGATGCTCGGGGTGTGCATGACACGCTCTGCAGCTGTCATCGGGAATGTCTTGGCTCAAAATGTGGTGATGGTATGCTAGAGTGGACATGACACCGTCTTCATATGCCAAAATGAAACCCTCCATGCCCGACTTCAATCCAGGTGATTTAAGGAAAGCAAACGTTACTTCATAGGACATTGACTGATCCTCCACATTTCTATGGAAGATGCCGTGCATCCTCCTGTCGAGGAGCTGTTCGCGGAAGTTTTTCTTCTGTGCTTTCTTGATCCGTGCCTTCAGCAGTGAGTATTCGAGATGGATAAGATTTGATGTATTTTGCTCACCCCTGATATTGAAGTCAAGACCAAGTGTTTCAGCAGCTTCCTCCGCTGCTTTGTACGGAAACGCCCCTTTGCCCACTTCTTCGTGTTTTCTGACCATTTCAAGAAGAGGGTCTTGTCCATTTGCGACTACATGTGCTGTACCCAGAATAATCGTGTTGTGAAGTCATTCAAGATTCAGTATTCCGCGAGCACCTGGACGGCGTGAGATGTTAAGTCGCGGAACAGAAGACTTAAGGTGCATGCTTTTGTTCATCTGCATAACCTTTCGGAACTCAATATCCACAGATCTGAGCACGTCCTTCGTCCATGGAAGCACTCCAAATGAATACAGTACTACTGGGACGGCAAGCTTGTTCGTCGCAGATACTTTGTTCTTCGCCGACAGTTCGGAAGACCATATCCGTCGGATGAGACGTTTATATATGCATGGGAGAGAATCCTTTATAGATATCACGTCCTGAATGCGGCTCTGTGGAACGCCCAGGTATGTATAGGTCTCTCCAGCGCCAAGGTGTCGTATAGCGCTTCTGTCAACGAGCTCAGCATCTTCGGGGATGCCATTAATTTTTCCTTTCTTCAAATAAACCTTGGGGTATTTCTCTAACCTGAACTCGACTTCAATCGCTTGAGTGTACTCTTTGACAATTTCTAGAGCTAGATGTAGTTTCTCTTGACTTTTAGCATAGATCTTAAGATCATCCATGTAAAATACATGAGTGACCTTATGCTTACGGTTTCCAGGTTTGCCGCAGAGGTACTCTTCGGAATGGCGAAGTGCGAGAGATAGTGGCAATAATGTGAGGCAAAAGAGGAGAGGGTTCAGGGTGACGCCCTGAAATACACCGCTCTGAAAGGTGACACTGTTAGTGATCACACGATATTTTCCAGATGAGATAGTAAATCGGGTTTTCCAAAGCGGAGTAATCTCTCTATGCACCTCACGAGGTGTGGATGAACCTTCAAGCTTTCCAACAGACAGATGATAAGTCTATGGGAGGTTGAATCAAAAGCTTTCCGGTAATCATTTCAGGCCATCGATAGGTAACGCTGATAGGATGCTGCGTTTTCACAGACACATCTATCGATAAACAGGTTCTCCCGACATACTGCTACGCATTTCTTTGAGCCGCGTTCTTCGTACATCACTTTCCACACAGGTCCAATTGTCCGAACAATCGTATCAGTTAGTATAGCTGTGAAGATCTTATACAGTGTGTTCAGACAAGTTATTGGCCCGTAATTCTTAGGGTCAGCAAAGTTGCCTCTCTTCGGCAGAAGCACTGTGCGCCCTTCCACCAACCACTCCGGAATAGGCTCTTCCTCGGTAGTGCTAGGTGGGCATTCCTCCCGGGATATTATGAGGGCACTGCACAGCTCCTTGAAGCTATTTATATTCTTTGAATGTTCTCTCAGTAGATGCTGGACTTCGTAGACTTCTCTCCAGAATGCTTTGAGCTCCTCTGGTTTGGGCGGATTGTCGACAGTAACTGGAGGGTCTTGGTAGAGTAGAGATGGGTCAGACAAAAACTGTTGATTTTCTCTGACCCACCTCTCTCTCCGCTCTAGACTACCCACCTCTCTCTCCGCTCTAGACTACTCCTGGCGTTAGATAGTACTCGTATTCTGTCAACAATATGCTGCCTGATGGTCAGTACCTTTGACTTGTTGATTGTGTGATGACGGATCCGCAGTTCGTGCGCCGTGGACTTCTCTCCAAAATGCCTCGACCTCCTCTGGTGTGGGCGGATGGACGACAGCAACTGGAGGGTCTTGGAAGAGTCGAGATGGGTCAGACAAAAACTGTTAATTTTCTCTGAACCACCTCTCTTACCGCTCTAGACTTCTCCTAGCGTTAGATAATACTCGTATTCTGTCAACAATATGCTACCTGATGGTCAGTAGCTTTGACTTGTTGAGTGTGTGATGACGGATCCGCAGTTTGCACGAGAACTGTCGAACCTTGGCAGTGAAAGTCCAGCCAGATGTTATGTAGTCAATCACACACTGAATGCGGGACGCGTACTGCCTTTCCCAGCCTATCTTTGTGCTGAGTTCATGCATTCGTCTTTTGGTCTTGTGATCAACCGTTGGTTTTGTTTTACGGTTTGCATCTGCCAAAGATCTCGCTGCATTATACACACTACAATTGATAGTCCAGAGGTCGCATTCTTCGGAAAAATCTCCTTGAAGCTCGTCATCCGCTTCACCCAGATCTTTGGGCTTGAGAGAAACCTGAATGTTGATGTTTCTCCGCGTCCTGAACCATAGTTTTTCCTCGATTAGATGCCTGCTCGCGGTTGGTCTAAATATCGCCTATCTTTCTCTGTTGCCGGCTTGTTCTGGCTGCGGTTGAGTAATCGCTCCGCTTATATAACCCCTTTTCCAGAGTTCCTCGGTACAGTTTTGCAGACGTTTATGCGAAAAATGCGAGATCTCTGGGTGTTTCTTGCACCACAGAGTATGCAGTCGCGCTATGTAACCTTTTCGTTCAGGGGCCATACTGGTGTCTTAGCACTCCAGCAGTTCGTCCCTCAGTCGATCCGTCCACTTAAAAGTAATGAGATTCTGCCGGTCCATCGCACTGACTCTGTCTTGATTGGCTCCCCAAACTCTAGGGTAGTGAGCATTTTTGTCCGACCCATTTGTCGGGAGCCCGTCGCGTTCGATTTTTATGAACCGCACTTACTACAACTATGTTTGGTGTTATCATTGTTGTTCC
>CAKNYM010047895.1:83026-100843 GCA_932195095.1 Andricus curvator
TGAACCGCACTTACTACAACTATGTTTGGTGTTATCATTGTTGTTCCCACGAGCATCTAGGGAAAAGGATTCGTCCATCCTCGTAGAGCCCCGAATGAAAGGATAAGGCTGCATACTCTGAGAGGTCGCCCGGTATCCCAGAGTCACCGTTTGAGACACCTCGGCCAGGTGCCATTCAGCTTTCGGCTTCGGAACCATCCCTGGACAATTGTCCTGACTGCTTATTAATTATTTTAACCATATTCAGCAGAAACTCATCTTACAGGGACCCTCTATCCGCAACCCGAGGACGCGTTCGGTGGCTTTGTCATAGGCCCTTCGGTTTGATTCCCACGGAATCAAAACCGAAACCGCATACACACACACACACACACACACATATATATATATATATATATATATATAATTTAAAAAAAAAAGAGTTAAACAACCACGGCAGGGTTCCACTGAGAGAAACTGCCATCTAAAAAAAAAAAAAATGTCAATAGCTCCCAGTAGAACCGCGGTGAATCACACCTATGGCCATGTCTCACAAACGTGAGATGGGTGGTCACAGGGAACAACGAAAGCACAACGACAGGCCGGCGAAACCCTCGTGTGTCTTGAGGACACGAAGCGACCCATGGATGACAGCTTTCTGCATCCATCTTGCAAAGTGCATTGGCATATTTTTGGCACGCGGGTATGGCTTTAAGTTTACGAACCAGTGATAGTTTCGCACCTCCGAGAGCACCTATCACAAGGACAATTACTTGCACCGAATATTTTGGGTACAGTCGTTGCAGCTCTCTTTCAAGGTCTTGATACCTCTCCTCTTTTTCTTTCTTCTTTGCAGTGATGTTGTATTTGGATGGAGCCGAGAATTCGATCACGAATATAGCTCGTTTCTCGAAGTCTTGGAGAACAATGTCAGCTCTCGAGTGCGCAACAGAGACTGCTGCCCGAAAATCGTAGTTCCAGAAAAGTTGGCACTTCTCGTTTCGAACTTTTCGTTTATATATAATTTAAAAAAAGAGTTAAACAACCACCGCAGTGTCCCACTGAGAGCAACTGCCATCTAAAAAAAATATGTCAATAGCCCCCAGTAGAACCGCGGTAAATCACACCTATGGCCACGTCTCACAATCGTGAGATGGGTGATCACAGGGAACGACGAAATCACAACGTCAGGCCGGCGAAAACCTCGTGTGTTTTTAGGACACGACGCGACCCAAGGATGACAGCTTTCTGCATCCATCTCGCAAGTGCCTTGGCATATTTTTGGCACGCGGTTATGGCTTTAAGGTTACGAACGAATTTCGAAGTCAGCGTTAGAGTGGGGGAAGCGTCTCTATGAGCTCGAGGAAGGATTAGGGGAAGCGGTCTTATTGGTATCGGCCTTATTGATAGCTTCGACTGTATTTAGTTTTACTTTTATAATTATTTTTATATTCAAGCTTTCAATTATACATAATTCAATTTCAAACATTTGAATTTTCTATCTACTTAGGTTTTCATTAGAAACAATGGTTTTACATTAACACATTTGTTCAATGCCGGTTGCCGCTACTTTATTCAGACTTACACATACCACTTCACATGAACGTCATTACGTGTTAACACAAGCGTCCAATGTGACTGTACAGTGTACATTGTGCATATATAGATAACATAGAAAATAGTCAACGAATTCATTCGACAACTCTGAAATCAGTTATTCGTTTCTGTGCTAGGGAGTTATTGTATTTAAAATCTTTTGGAACCTGAAGGACTATTTATAAAAAATTGAATATGCTTGACTAGAACTTTGTCGAAATCTGCTGAATGCAAATTCGAGAACTGATTTTCTTAGATTGTGTTCAAATAATTCTATGACTTTTTTCACTTTTTCGATCAAATCTGCGCTTTTTTAATAAAAATGATATGAGATTCTAAAAAAAGTGGCTTATACTAGAATGGGTGACTAGTCAAGTAAAGTTTCGACAACCTATTTTTTCCGTGTTTCGGCATGATTTACGAAATTCCAATGCGCAATGTGCATGCGCTCGTACGAATTTAAGATCTGAATGTGTTTCAGTTTATCATAACAATATTTTAACGCCTAACATCTCAAAAAGATAGTAGATGTTCGGCATGAATATCTGCATATTAGTCGGTACTATCGTACCCTTTGATTATCTACGTTTAAACATCCATTTTTCTCCGTGTAACCCATTCCTTGTCAAAACGTTACTTTTACAAAATTTAAAACTGTTATTAACTCGGAGCTCGCTCGTTTATTAATCCTTGACTTTACAAAGCTATATAAATACCTCGATAATTCTTTCATATCGCATGCAGTATTACAGGTGCGTTTATGGCTTTGCCAGAGATGATGTGCTTCAATTTCAGTGACTATATTTGCCAAAGGAACTTGTATCCAAAATTTCGAAATGAACCACTCAAATTCGTCCGCACTTCGAAATTGGTTTCTCGAGCCTCTATAGCAGTTTCAAAAACCAGAGCCTAATGCACAAATAACAGAACACTTACAAATTGTGCCAACAGACACTAATTCAACTCAGATAATAGTAGCAGTGCTTTATTTGTATGAAAATCATCTGATTCATACAAATAGGCAGCAGTTCAATTATAAAACTGTTATTCTAATAAATACCAACAAAAACTAAAATTAAAGGTTGATGGTAACATTTTTCGCAGGGTTATCTAGAATATTCAGAGAGGCATTCCTTATCTCACATATATCCCTACTTTCGCTTATACATGAAAATCTCAGAGTTAAAAAAAATTGACATTCTACTAAAAGGTGGTACACAGGTTCTGTATTAAAACTATTCTCATGACAGTAGATACAATAACCATCAACATTTAAACTGCAGGTTTTATTCTTGATTATAATTCTAGGTATGAACTTCTTTATTAACCTTAATTGCGCTATAATTCTGATAAAACCGAGTGGTGTTCTCGACAGAGTTAGATATTTCTGAGGTCGTTCTCGCAAGGTTAATTGAGGATAAAGTATTAGGGCAGAGGACGTGTGAGCTCTCTGTAAATCTTCTAGATATAATATTTTATCATAAGCTTTTATCCATGTCGATTTATTCTTTTGAAGAGAGGCAAGAGAAAGAAAATCCCAATCGCAATAGGGTTCCATGAGTTATTTTTTAATCTGTGAATCAGAGAAATCGTTGATCCTACAGCGAGGTTAGATTTACGAAATGCTTCATCTTTTGCCCTGACAAAAAGTGCAGATTGGGTGATGGAGTGCCCACGTAGATATAAATTTTGACAATATCAATCTCGGAGGTTCCGTACATAAAAAGTGGGTATTTTTTGTTATGGACATGACCTCCCTTTCTGTAGATTACTATTTTTGTTTTTTCTATGTTGTCTTTGAGCTCATTTATCCTACAGTAATCTAATAATCCTTTAAGAATCTTACGCATTCCAACCAGGGAGTCTGCAAAGAAAGCCAAATCGTCGGCGTAAGCTAAGCACAATATTTCCAACAAATGGTCTATTGATATACCTCTGATACCTCTGGCATACATAAATTCTTGTGAATCAGCAATTAAAAATGTAAACATTGTTGGACTTAGAAACTCCCCCTGAATGACTCCTTTAGTTAAATGTACCGATCCGGGGACGCCCTTATTTCCCTTGATCGCAATATTAGCTTTAGAGTAGAAATCTATTACCAATATAATAAATTTTGACCCACAACCCTTCGAGATTAATTTTTTCCATAAGATATGACTAACTGAGGGAAAGGCTGCTTTGAAATCGACATAGAGTACAAAAAGATTGCCTTCGTTCAATCTCAGGCGATTTTGAATCATTGCGTTAAGGGTAAATATCTGATCCGTGCAACCTCTCCCACTCATGAAACCTGCCTGCCACTCTGGAAGGAGTTGCATGTCTTCAGCCCAAGCTGTCAGCCTTTTGGAAAGAATCTGCGTAAATATCTTTGTAACACAGTTAACTAAGGCAATAGGGTGGTAGTTAGCAGGATCAGTGACATATCCTTTCTTGTGTATCATTCTAAGATATTGGGACCTTCTCTTCATCAATTATTTTATTACATACCGAGATTAAGTAAAAGATTAGATCGCCGGGCGAATTTAAAAAAAAAGTCATAGCTAATACCATCCGGACCAGGGGCCTTACCATTTTTTGACTATTTCAAGCTGGAAATAATTTCATGAAGAGTTATATGTGAGTCAAGATAAGGATTTCGGAAATTATTTTTTGGTATTAAGTAAGAATTTGGATCCCAGACTGGGTAGAGAGATTTCAAGTACTGTTCCCATATGTTTAAGTCTATATCATCTCTATACAAAGGTTTGAAATTATAGCTATTTACTATCTTTCAGAATTGTTTAGAGTCGATTGCATTCGCGATAGAATCTAATCAGGAATTTTTATAATCTTTCTTCTTGGAATCTAATAATTTTGTATGTACTTTTTTACAGTTCGGATAAATCGACGCAACATCAGGATTGAATTTTTGTTCCTCGCATTTTCTAAGTACTTGTTTCAGCTCTCTTTTATTATACTTTTTCTGAATTGTGCATCAAACCATGGCTTCGAACGACTCAGTTTTTTAGACGATTTTACAATCATGTTAAGTTCTGTCGCTTTCTCTCTACTAGCATCAATTAATTAAATTGTTTGAAAGGTGATCTATCAACGACATTGCAGAGTTAATATTTGGAGGGTACTGCATAATTTCTTCAAATTTATCAGCAAAGTCATTATTCCACCTAAAAAAATGGGTGCTCGAATAGTTCGCATAGTTTAAAGTTTCCTATTAAGGACAAAACCCCCATTTTTTCAAATCTTTCTACCATCTGTTTTCCCCTTTTGTCTAGATCAGCGACCAGACTTGTTCTTACGTCATATAAATTTAAATTGTTACAGAGAGTTTCCTCCTCTAATTGATTCATTTGTCCAATTTTACCGTTAAAATTCCCTTCCACAATTATCGAGCATTCCGGATATTTCAATGACAGCTCAAAGATTATTTCATTTATATTGAACAGAAAATTTTTAAAATTAGAATTAGGGATAGAGTATATTGATCAAATAACTATATTGAAACTATTACCTTCGAGTTTAACAAAAATGTAATCCTCTGCCCCACAAATCATTTCCATGTTATATTTGTCTGCGTTGTTGATGATGAGTAGACCCCCCTTTGCCCTTTCTTTGGACGATTCTTTGGTATCCGTACTGTAGACAACTTGACAGTCGATGTTACGTTGAGGATACGTGATTTGAGGTGAAGAAGTAAGTCATGTCTCACTCACACATATGATTTCATCAGTAGTAGTATAGTTATAGATATCGTTTAGATTATTGAAACCCCTTGCATTCCACAATATAATTCGAGATGCTGGTACTGTTGGCGAACCGTTTATGAACTTGAGATCGATTTGGAGTTTTCTCCTCCCGGTGTTTCCTTTAAAAAAGGTTTGATCGAATTTCCTTTTAAAGTATGTTTGATTTTTTTATTGAAATCTTTGCTGGAAGAATCTGATTATGGAGGGCGCCCTCTTGTCCTTTTCCTGCTAGCAGTATTAGAACTTAAAGAAGATGTTGAGATTCCTCCATCAGACTGATAAACATGCTCACTCTTCTCTGCCACAATCATCGCGGCTAAGTATACATCGAAATACTGATTATCCATGAATAGTCGGGTTCCTTTAATCGTTGAGGACTTCCCAAGGCTATCCAGCTTTTGTTGATAATCTCGAAGCTTCTTGCGCATTTCTCTTTGTTCATAAGTAAAGTCAGTTGATATGCGCACTTAAAGCCACAGCCTATTACAAAATTCAATTAAGACGTCGATTTAAGATATTAGCGATTCGGCGGTTTAAACGCCTCTTACCACCGTAAGGCATATTGATTTTATTAATTTGGATGTCATATCAGCCCCCATTTTATTTTCAGATCTCCTCACACGGTCTTGAACTTTAGTTTTAGAGGACATATTTTTCCGCTAAACATTCTACATTGTATCGTGTAATTTTTCCATGAATTCAAATTTGTTATTTTTAATTGTCTTTTTCACGATTAATTCGAAAACTACTTGCCTTATTAAAGAATGGTCAGAAACAAATTTGTATATATAATTTAGGTGAACAATTTTGTGATCGATCATTTGATTGTATCTTGTGTTTTGTTTTCCATAAATTACACTCTTTAGTTTTTAATGCATTTTTTCACAATTAAAACGATATTTATGCGTCTTATCAAAAAATGGTAATCAACAAATTTGTAGAACTTTTTTAGGTGAATAATTTTGTTATTTAATATTTGATTGTATTTTGTGTCGCTTTTTCAAAAATGCAAATTTTTCTTTAACGTAATTTTTCGCGAATAAACCGAAAACTGAGCGTCCTATCAAAAAATGGTCAATATAAAATCTGTAGATCTATTCTGGGTAAACAATTGTCGTCTGCTCATTTTCTTCGTCTCTTCCATATTTTGACCACAAAATGGAATTTCTTATTTATTAGTAGTTTTGTCGGTGGATAAAACCAACACCGTTGGGCCAAGAAGGCTGGTTAACAAACTCGACCTTTCTTTTTGGTCTCTAACAACATGTACCAAAGTGTAATCCAATCCGATTAGTCTTTCAAAGTTATCCAGTATTTAGTATGCAGACGACGACAACGGGGACGACCGACACCATAATAAAACCTTTTTTTTCGGATTCACGGAGTCTCGAAATGTGGAGATTCAATTAAATTCACGATAGAAGGTTTTCACACAAAACTAATACCTTTTCATTATGAAGATCATGCACCTAGGCACTCTCTAAATCTGAATTAGTAGCAATTTTATTTATTCAATTAGTAATTGAGAGTTTGACTTGTGAAATGGTAATATTGTCGCATTTCACTAATGAAATGAAACTAGTTTTAAATATTCAAAATGCGCGAAGTTACCGGGAATATTTGTGGAAGATAGTTTTTAACAATTATTAGTTATCTATTATCGTATTAGTAAATACTTCGACTAATCGGTTTAGCAATTTTAATCAATCTTTAGTAGACCGCTGTTTCCTAACTAAATAAGTAGAATTTGTGTAGTTATTGGTGAAATTTTACTAATTTTGGCATTTAAGAGAATGTCTGCTTGATTATATATGTATATTTCATCAATTAGTTTGACAAGAAAATCAACATGGAACAATTGATGATAATGTATGAAAGATAGATCTTATCGGAAATTTTTTTCAGAGATAATCGAGATCTTGTGTACGTCAATGAAGGACAAGTGCATACAAAAATGATAGGCCGATATTTGTGATGCACGAATGGTATAATTCATTTTTTCCAATATATAGTGTTTAAGTCAGGCAATCGTGATCCTTGCGTAATTGCGCTTCAACTGATGACGATATCACCAATTGCAGTATAGGCATACTATTATAAAAATCCTGCTGCAGCGGAATTGGCGGATGAGAGAGCATCGGTCGAACATACCATAGGCATAAACATCAAAAGAATGAGGCACAGTGGTACACCAACTCGTCAAAAAAATATTCATACCAGTTCCAATATATTTTTCGGAAATACAAGATAAGAAGACATATTATTTTTGGAATAAGAATTAATAAAAAGAAATGTGTAATTTAATTGTTTCTTTTTGTGGGAAACTATCGTTTCGTTTCTCAAACGAAAGCAAAACTGTCTTCAATTTTTTAAGATAGGTTCCAAGTACATTTTTTTATGAAAAGTGTGTTTTTTATATCGTTGGAACCGTAATGAAAAAAATTTGCCTGCCGCGCGGCACATTCTAATCGCGCGCTATGGTGCGTGGCTCGCAAAGTTGAGCGCGCCTTGGGCGCGCGTCTGTTGTTTCTCGCGCTTCGCGCTTGATAATATATTTGTCTCGCGCTACGTGCTCGGTCTTTGAACCCCCCCCCCCACGTCTGTACATAGAACTTTTAAAATTAAAGGTCAAACCATGGACGACTGTAATTTGATGGTTGTGATATCTCTTTTGTTAAAACTCCTTCGACTTTAACGAGCACATTCTCGTCACGTATCCCGTGCTTCGCACTAGATTAAAATTTTTCTGAAACGCGAACTTTTCTATATTATGTTCAAATCTATTATATTAAATGTATAATATATTAATTTCTGTACCTCGTCTTCGGTCCGGGACTGCTTATTCAGCTACCCTGAAAAATGTATCATTTCAATAAATGTATATTATTACAATTCATAATTTGCATTGATATTGAAATAGACGTATTTTTATCGTCTTTTTTTTAGAATTACAATTTTGTTAATAAACATTTTATTGTATCTTGTGTCGAGTTTCCAAAAATGTAATTTTTTTTCTTTTAATGTTATTTTTTACGATTAAAACAAAAACTACGGGTCGTATAGAAAATTAATTATCACAAATTTGTGAGTCTTTTTTCAGTAAATAATTTTGTTCTATTTATTTTTTTTTCTTATCTTTATTTGTAATAAAGTTTTTCAAGAATAAAACGAAAAATATGAATCTTATCAACAAAATTTGGATATCTTTTTGATGTGAACAATTTTGCTTGTTAACATTTTTTCATATCTCTATAGTTTTGCTTGAAAATGGATGAAACCAGAACCGTCGGTAAAAAATAGATGGTTAATGAACTCGTCCTTTATTTTCAGGCTTTAAAATAATGTGCCAAAGGGCAATCCAATCGCATAATTTCTTCAAAAGATACAGTGATCTACAGACTAGAACGACAACGACAACGGCGGCAGGCACCGAAGTAAAATCCATTTTTTATGAATTAGTGAGTCCGAAAACGTCCAGATTTTATGAAATCCGCGAAACTAAATTTTCACATAATACCAATACCTTCTCATTGAGATAAAAATGTAAAAATAATTTATCCGTACAGAATAGGGTGGCCTTTAGTTGCTCATGGTGCAAAAATTTTTGTGAAATTTTTTTCTCTGCATCCTCCAGATTGGTTCCATTTGATGAAAATTTTATTCCTGTAAAGTTTAAGCACAATTGGATAAGGGAAAAGGGCGCTCTCAGGTTCTTAAATATTTAAATAAGCATTTATGCACCGTGGCACATTTAAGTTGGAACTTTGAAAAACCGCCTTTCGGTCACTTTCCTGTTCATTTAGACGTGCACATATTCACTAAAAATCCATTTTATTCTATATCTTCTCAAATATTGATGTTATCAAAATGTATGTCGTACAAAAGTTGAAGATCTAGTCAAGGAGCATATTTTTTGTTTGTTTATTTATTTCTGACTGACGACTAACGGTTTTGGTAAACAATCCAAAAAACTAACGTCACGAGTAAGGTGACTCGATGAACGGGGAGTCACCGAACACAAATTTCTATGAAAAAATACAAACAACCCAGCTGAAAATTCCTGTACAGGAACCTCGGAGGATCTTGCACATGTTCCTGTACACGAAACTGCATGCGAACCTGTACAGGTAATCTTGACGGTTCCTGTGCAGGAATTTGGCGAAGGAAACTGTGCATGATCCTGCAAAGGAACCTGTATACAAGCTAACGTTTGAATTGTGCTGTACAGGTTCCTTCACAGAGTCAATTGAGGTGTGGGTTCATGTACAGGTAAATGTTCAGGATCCTATACATGGACCTGCATAGGAACTAATCCGCGAGGGTTCGCTGGTGGCTTCGCTCTCTCGATAGTGAGTTGGTTCTTCAAGGGAATAAAAGGAAGGCAAGTTTATAGCTGTAAGCGATAACAGTTTTCGCAAAGGCTTTCTGTAAAAGACCTTATACGTGTTTCTGTACAGGATCCTTCCAAAGGTTCCTTCGACGGCTTTCTGTAAAGGATCCTATACACGTTTCTGTACAGGCACCTGTACAGGATCATTCAAAGGTTCCTTTGTCGGTGCAGGTTCCTCTGCAGGATCATTTACAGTTTCCTTCGCCAAATTACTGCACAGGAACCGTCAAGATTACTTGTACAGGTTCGTGTGCAGTTTCGTGTACAGGAACATGTACAGGATCCTTCGAGGTTCCTGTACAGGAATTTTCAGCTGGGAAGTACTTTTGCGAATGAAATATGTTTATAAAAATGATTATTGTTAATGCTGAACAATGATTAGTATTTGGTCATCCACATTTGAAAATTGGACAATACTTGGCAAAAGTGTATTTTAAAAGAGCAAACATTTATATATGAATATAGAATAATATACAGTAAGCATTATGCTTTTTTAAAAATCGAATTAAAGTTACCATTCAATTTTATAATGAGGTATTCAGCGAATTAAAGAATTAAAAACGTTTGCCTCAAAATTTGAAAAAATTAATAAAATATTTTCTTACATTCAAAAATAAATGATAGTATAGACGGGGTAACTGAGTTCATAAAAAGACTATTCACGGAGAAAAACGGACGGTCAAAGTTAGAGAGTCAAAATTTAGAGTCATTCTTTATACACCTTTTTATACGCAAAATACACTACTCTTTATACGCACTTTGCGCTCGGCACTGCGTTCAATCCCTTCATCTAGGATGTGCAGTCACTTCTCTGTACGACACCAAACCAACTATTTATACGAACCTCGCGCTTGGCGTTCGATAGCGCGTCTGGCCCTCTATCAAGAGTGTAAAGCCACTTATCTATATTCAGACTACATAACTCATTATACTCCATCTGTTCGCATATTGCACTACTCTTCTTACACATTTTTATACGCACAGCCCGGGTAAAAATGTTTGGTCTTGATTTTGTCTTGGGTAAACACTAATCCAAGACAATTTCAAGTTATTCTGTATGGCTAGCTCATGAGACGGAACCAGACTTTTTTTGATGTCTTAAGAGGAATATTTTCGACTTAGAGAACCTGAGAGATTTATAACTAGAAGAGAAGCCCAAAGGCTGCCAAGGCCTCCGAGGGTCATCACTAATCCGCTTTAAATTTTACAGATCGTTTGTCTTATTTAACTTCATGGTATTTATTATATTCTCATCATAATGAAAAGGTATTTTTTTATGTGAAAACTGACTATCGAAAGATTAAGCTTGTTAACAGCTATTTTGGATAAAAATTAAGAAAGTTAGAGCCTGTTATAAATTTTTGAGACCATTTTTTGCAAGCTTTCAAAATGCTATGTACGACTATCCATAGTACTCGGAAACTCGCACTATTCATCCTTACGACTTTTTTCGATAAAAAGAAGATTATCAAATTTATAGCAATAACATTTTATTTAATTAAATTTCTCGCCTAAATTATATCTACAAATTTGCTCAGAACCACATTACGCTAGGGTGCGTATTTTTATTTCAAATCGTAAAAAATAACATTGAAAATAAACAAATTAAATTTATGGAAAAACGACACAAGTTACAATAAAATGTTTAATAACAAAATTGTTTTTTTATACGATGCGCACTTTTTTTTAAATATAAAAACAAGACAATGAAAATACGTATGTTTCAATACCAATGCTTATTATGAACTGTAATAATATAAATTTATTGAAATGATACATTTTTCAGGGTAGCTGGAAATACAATTTTATGCAAAATAAGAAACAAATATTAAAGTAATCATTCAAAATAAAATTTGTACTTTATTTTGCAATATCTAAATAAGCAGCCCCAGACCGCGGTATGTAAAGAAAATATAATATACACTTGATATAACAGAGTTGAACATAATGTAGAAAAGTTCGCATTTCCGACAAAATCTAGTGCGAAGCACGAGATACGTGATGAGAATGTATTCGTTAAAGCCGAAGGAGCTTTAACAAAAGAGAATTCACAATGACTAAATTACAGTTGTGGATGCTTTGACCTTTAATTTAAAAAGGCCTGCGTACAAATGTGGGGGAAATACAAACATTGAGCGCGTAGCGCGAGATAAATACATTATCGAGCGCGAAGCGCGCGAACCAACACTCCCGCGCCCTAGGCGCACTCAAACTCGCGAGCGGCAATAATTGAAGGGCCGGATAATATATGTCGCCGAGCGCTCGAAATGACGTAAAACGATTGTCCAACTTGATATATATATATATATATATATATATATATATATATATATATACCATTAAACCATTTCCCTTTCAGGGTAGGCGTGACACTACCCGATTCGGGTAGTGTTTCTAGGTTTTTCTTGTAGTTATAAATAACTACAAGTGTGGGCTCACCACATCCACGATGTGCCAACAGCACTCATGTCAGTATGCTTGAATGGTCACCCATCCAAGTACTAACCGCTTCCAACGCTGCTTAACTTCAGTGATCTGACGAGAACTGGGGTTTTCAGCGTGGTATGGCCGTTGATAAAAAATGGAAATCGCAAATTTCCATTAATAAAAAATATTACTTAACGCGGCTTGTCAAGACGCATCTTTTTTCTCCTAGGCATTTTTTTGCAAAATAACTAGTTTTGAAAATAAAAAATGAAAACTAGTTTTTTTTCTCCCGAATAAACGAAATAAAATCAACGTTTAATAAAACTTAAACTGCTGTTTCTCGGAAACTAATTGACCAAATCACTTGAAATTCAAACTGGAAGTTCATGACTCTTTACAGAAGCCAATGACATGAGTAAAAATATCGTAGCGATCTATGGTTTAATATTTTCGATCGATGTATCGATCGACCCGGAAAACCGCGTTTTTCACATTTGACGTAGCGAGGAAGTTTTTCATTTCACGAGTATCGTCAAAAAGAAACATATATCCCTGGTCGTCAACATTTGGCCAAGTTTTAGGCAAAATTTGACATCGATCCGATAAAAATTGTAGGAGCTGCGGATTTTTAAAGAAAAGCGTCAGCGCACGAGGCCGGAGAATCCTGGCGCTTGCGGCATTTGCCTAACGCGAAAGTTTTGCGGACACGTGATCTGTTAATTATAGCACATAATTATTGTTGACAATTGATTCAACGATATTTTCACCCATTTGCAAGCGTTTTGCAAACTATTATACCCGAAAATTCATTTCTGCAATCCGCAAATTGTCTATTCAAAAGTCGCGCTGGCTCGCGTGCTCCGATAAACAATTGAAAGTCAAATAACCATCAAGATTAGGTTTTTTTCTTTTATTATATGACACAGTAAACACTACACGGAGAAAAAAATATGCCTATAATAGTAAGAACACTAGTCATGCTTTTGTCGCAGGTTTCATTCTTGCTATCCTGGTACAAAATTCATTCATTTTAAGCAGGAAACCCTTTATCCTAAAAAAGTACAAAGCTTCATGCTTTTAAAGCCGTTATCCCTTGCGAAAAAAGCTCCAACTTCACCTTGCTATATTTGTAAAGAATGCACCCTATTAGAGTATGAGTACTCTTACAAATGAGATATTAGGCCGCGCTTACTTACGAACGTAGCCCCTGTAGGCCTGGCCTAACTTCACATCGCTTTTGCAAGACTACTCATACCCCAGCTAACCTGTTACCATCCTGAAAGGTTCCTGAATGATCACATGTTATCAGAGGAATTGTTACTTGTATCTCAGTCTCCTAGCAGGTAACGGCATAATCGCCGTAGTTTACTAGGGAGGCTTGTTTGCAACCGTTCCCTGTCAGACTAGTAACATGGCGGTAACAGCCGGCAGCGATCTTCATTTATACATATACATTTTGGGTCTATCCTCTATAATGTAATTTCTTTTTCGTAAGGGTTCAGCTGATAAATATCTGTTTTTTTATAAAAGCTTTGTTCACATATTATCTCCCTTTTCTGGAACTTATTTATCGTTTAATTATGTTCCTTTCCAACATTTTTGCAAAAATATTCATAATTATAATTCCGAAACGATGTATATTTTGAGGTTAAGCTGTCATTGCACGTTGCGTTTCCAAACATCACTTTGTTACAAGCATGTGATTACAATGGCGGGATAATGTTACCTGCTTCGCTTGTAATTTGTTACTACTTTGAGTGGGAAATATATTGTCACTGGGTGACCAGCATGGAAGTCACCAGTGACTGGTTTTTTTAATCTTGTTACAATTATGTGACTATTCGGACTAGTAACTGTGTTAGCTGGGACCCTAAGAGGATGGGTTTTCTTACAACCGTAGCAAGGCAAAGTTGGAGCTATTTCCGCAAGGCACAACTGCTCTGAGGGCATGTGACTACAGCGATAACGGCATGCGCTTCATTCTTTTATGGTATAGGACATTTAATGCTAAAAATGTCTAACCTGATGCCAATATTGGCAGAAATTCATGCCAATTTGGCACATGAAGTTCCGTACTGTAATATCAAGAGCTCAGCCTACTATAACAGTGCGATTTTTTTCTCCGTGTTGGGTGGGGCAAATTTAAACCCCTAAAAAATTCGCTTTTCGTTTTTTTTGAATCCCCCCCCCCCCCCATTTTTTTAGTTTTCCGGAAAAAGAAATATATTATTTTTTTTAACATGGGGGTTTAAATGGGAAAAGCTCGATTTGCAAAAAAATGGAAAAAAGAAGTACTTGTTATAAACTTTTGGTGAATTAAAGTATAGTCCTCTTAAGGAGTATTCAAGGAATAATTTCCACCCGATAACTTTAAATTTTGACACTCCAAATCCTCTTTTATTGTGCCCCGAAAATGCCCTAAAAAATGCAAAATATCAGTTTTCTATCAAATTCATGCTAAAGACGGTATTTTTGGAAATTTTTTCAACATGAATTATTTTTAATCGATAAGTGACGAGTTTTGAAGTATATTTTTAATAATTTCAAATAATTTTAATTGTTTGAATAATTATTATTTGTTTAAACAATTTTTTTTTCTGTGAATCGTGAAAAGTTATTATCTTTCGGAATAAATTATACAAAGTTGATGAATGTCAAGGGTGCTAGTTCTTGTTTAACATATTTGGTAATTATTTAAATAATTTTCAGTTGTTTAAACAATTTTTTCTTCCAAAAATCGTAAAAATTTATTATTTTGTGGGAATAATTACACAATTAAAGAATGTTGAGAGCAATATATTTTTAAAGTATATTTGGTGATTATTAAAACAATTTTCATTTGTTTAAATAATGTTTCCCTCTGTAAAGCGAGAATTGGTTAAATGATTACCAAATAAGTTAAACAAGAACTACTACTTTTGACATTCATCAAATTTGTACGATTTATTCCAAAAGATAATAACTTTTCACGATTTAGAGGGGGAAAAAATTGTTGAAACGAATAATAATGGTTTAAACAATTTAGAATTATCTAAAATATACTTTAAAACTCTTCACTTATCGATTAAAAATAATTCAAGTTGGAAAAATTTTAAAAAATACGGTCTTCAGCATGAATTTGATAGAAAACTGTTATTTTGCATTTTTTGGGGCATTTTCCGGGAACAATATTAAAGAGGTTTTGGTGTGTCAAAAGTAAAAGCTACTGGGTGGAAATTATTCTTTAAATACTCCTTAAGAGGTGACAATACTTTAATTCACAAAAAGTTTATAACAAGTACTTCTTTTTTCCATTTTTTTCAAAATCGAGCTTTTCCCATTTAAAACCCCATGTGAAGAAAAAAAAATAATGAATTTCTTTTTCCGGAAAACTAAAAAATTGGGGGGGGGGGTACCACAAAAAATGGAAAGTCGAATTTTTACAGGTATAAATTTGGACCACCCTAGTGTGTACTGTGTCATATAGTAGTAGTATACCATTAAGCCATTTCCCTTTCAGGGTAGGCGTGACACTACCCGATTTGGGTAGTGTTTCTAGGTGGATAGTTTCTTGTAGTAAATAACTTACAAGTTGGGCTCACCACACCCACGATGTGCCAACAGCACGCAGTATTCTCGAATGGTCACCCATCCAAGTACTAACCGCGCCCAACGCTGCTTAACTTCAGTGATCTGGCGAGAACTGGTTTTTTCAGCGTGATTTGGCCGTTGGCCATATAATAATAGAAAAAAAACAAAAGTGAAAAACAAAAGACAAGCTGTGGATGCCTTTCAATTGTTTATCGGAGCACGCGAGCCAGCGCGACTTTTGAATAGACAATTTGCGGATTGCAGAAATGAATTTTCGGGTATAATAGTTCGCAAAACGCTTGCAAATGGGTGAAAATATCGTTGAATCAATTGTCAACAATAATTATGTGCTATAATTAACAGATCACGTGTCCGCAAAACTTTCACTTTAGGCAAATGCCGCAAGCGCCAGGATTCTCCGGCCTCGTGCGCTGACGCTTTTCTTTAAAAATCCGCAGCTCTTACAATTTTCATCGGATCGATGTCAAATTTGGCCTAAAACTTGGCCAAATTTTGACGATCAGGGAGATATGTTTCTTTTTGACGATACTCGTGAAATGAAAAACTTCCTCGCTACGTCACATGTGAAAAACGCGGGTTTCCGGGTCGGTCGATACATCGATCGAAAATATTAAACCATAGATCGCTACGATAGTTTTACTCATGTCATTGGCTTCTGTAAAAAGTCATGAACTTCCAGTTTGAATTTCAAGTGATTTGGTCAATTAGTTTCATAGAAACAGCAGTTTAAGTTTTATTAAACTTTATTTTAAATAAAAGTATTTTAGTATTTACCCAATCAAATTCATGGTTATGTGTGCTACCAGGTACATTAATAACAAAAGGGAGAAAAAAAACTAGGTTTCATTTTTTATTTTCAAAACTAGTTATTTTGCAAAAAAATGCCTGATAGAAAAAAGATGCGCCTTGACAAGCCGCGTTGAGTAATATTTTTTGTTAATCGAAATTTGCGATTTCCATTTTTTATCAAGTTGGAAAATTGTTTTACGTAATTTCGAGCGCTCGGCGACTTATATTATCCGGCCCTTCAATTATGTTCTTTGGTTTGTGAATCTAAAAATGATGTCCATTTTTTTCTATCTCCAACAGTTCACTACATAGATATACTTATAAAAACTGACAGTTTTAATCGTCTTATGAAGAATTTTATATGCATGTAGTTGTTGGGACGCACTGGTTCTAAAAATTTTAAAATCAGTTATTATAAAAGTACAAGCTTTATCGCTTGAAAAATTTTAATGCTTACCTGATTCAACTGTTCGGCCCAAACCTATCTGGAAGTGGCAGGCCCTGCCGGTAGTAATAAAACCAATACATAAATTATATTTCTCTGTCTCAAGACAAGTCTACCTGGTCTTTTCTTGGCACAGCTACAGTCATAAATGCAAAACAAGTCTGTATATCTCCAATGTCTAGCTGGTGAGGCGGGACCAGACATCATGGTCCTGAAGACATATTGAAGACATTCAAGATAAAATCAAGACCAAATATTTTTACCCGGGAGTTCACAAATATTCAAACGCACGGCGCGCTTCGCGCTAGGCACCGCGTTCAACTCCTTAATTGGAAGTGCAAACCCACGCGGTTTTATTCGTTATTCAAGATTTTTATATGCACAACACACAACTTCTTATATGCTTAAGGCACCGCATGCAACGTCTTAACCAAGGGTGGAATGCTACTTCCCAGCGGTCACTGTTATATAACTGTGATGTAACAGTTCTAGAACGGAAAAGAACAGATTCTGTAACAGGTTAAGAATATACTTAGACCATGGTCCGAGTAATGCCGTCCCCGAATGTATGTAGCAGCTCTGTAACGCTGTTACAGAACCATGTTCTGTCGGAGATCTGTAACAATTCTGGAACAGCGTTATATGTGAAAAAATATATTTAGAACAATTTAGGAACAGTGTTACAAAATAACCATGTTCTGTAATAGTGCCGTAACATATATGTAACATTGTTACGATGTAAATTTGTTCTTTAATCGTTCTGTAACAATTCTGGAACAGCGTTATATGTGAAAAAGTATTTTTAGAACAATTTAGGAACAGGGTTACAGAGTAACATTGTTCTGTAATAGTGA